>VXAC01007003.1:364355-470779 GCA_013399225.1 Rhipidura dahli
CGGGTCGGGAGTCACGCTTAGGCGCAGCTGCCGCTTTGGCTGGGTTTATAATTTCTGCCGAGTCCCTTTCTGAATGAAAACAAAGTCATCAAGTGCTTATCACTAGTACTAGCAACATTTTTTTTTTTAATATGTAAAAAGTTAACATCTGTATGATGCGTGACGTGCACTTTGTTCCTTCAGCATCGAGGGGATGTGAACTTCTTACATTTGTAGGGCTTCTCTGTACTTAACAGCATAAAACAAAGTTCCGGCTATGTGTTCGGAAATATTTCAGCAACAGATTTCCCTGTGCCTCCTGGATGCGCTGACATTCCTGACTGATCAGTTTCCTTTTAAAGGGGTCTTTGAAATCCACGACCTAATAATTGTCTGGATAGTTGCACCTGTAGCTGAGAGTCAGCGACCCATTGTCTGTATGCTGTTAAAATCGGGAGTGAATTCGGGTAGAGCCCATGAGAAAAGCTGGTATAATTTTGTAAGACTGAAATTAGTGTCTCAGGAGTTTTCATAGATTAGTGTAAAACAGAAGGTTTTTCTCCAGCCTTTTTGTAATGATTGTGCTGTGCTCCTGTACATACATCTGTGATCATGACTAAAATTTCTTCCTAAAGTTTCAGCTGCAACTGAATGCCTGTTTGGTCTCTGGGATACTTTAGTGTATTAAGGCATAACACATTTCTTGCAACAAGTAGTCTTAATCTGCAGGACAGCTGTATCTGCTGTTGTGGCATCAGATCATCTTTTTTTCATATTGTTAGACAGCTCTGGAAATTCCTTATGAGTCTCATCACCATCAGCTCTCAGTTTGCATTGATTTTAATATACTCTTCTCTTTTTGGAGTTTAGGTGCTGCACAGGAGTAGACAAGCTGTTTCATGGGAGAAGTTAGTGCATTAAATAGCTAATAATCATCCAGTTGAAGTTAAAACTTTTCTTTCTCATTGATTTTTTCCCTCTCCACTGGGAATGTGGTCTTGTAGTGCTGATATTAATAGAAGATATTTCAGGTGACCTGTCTTGTTTTAGTATATGAAAAAAAAAAGAAGCTATTTAATTTGATAGTAATGCAATTGTATAAGTAGAACACATGTTACTGAAAATATTTGAAGTATTCAAAAGTAGTTCAGTGCAGTATTTTGAGATAACCTTAGTATTAGTGTTTTCCAAGCTTTGACTGTTACCTCTTGTATTACGTTGCTGTAGAAGACAATTACAGTTTTACAGATAAGCTGTTGAATTCATTTTCGAAATAAACGCATTCCTTGAATTAAGATGTGAATAAATCTCTGATAGATCCAAGTCCTCTTTTCTCCCTGCTCTCAGAGAAATTTTGTTTAAGAATGCAAAAATTTAATCTAACTCGGTTTTGATGTCCCAAACAAGAGCTTTTGTGGTTTCCCTGGGAGGTAATTATAGCAACCCTCATTGCCAAAAAAATAGGTTATTTTAAAATTTTAATGTGATACACATTACTTAAAATTTCCCCTTTTATCTTGGCATCGTAACTACAGCTTCACTCCCATCTTACACATTTTGGCATAAATTAATGTCATTAAGTCAAAGAAGGCTTGTTCTCCTGGTCCTGGTTTAAGAAAGAACCAGGTTGCCTGCCTTTTCATTTTTCACTGAGAGAAACCAGTGTTCAGATGCTTTGTTATTTGGTGCTTTCTTACTGAGTTCTGTGACACTGAGTATATGCCTTCATGCAACAAGTCAAGTTGCCATATATCTAACACTTTGGATCAGATTATTTTTTCACATCTACTGATATAAATCAGGAATAACTTTAATTAGAAGTAAAAATCCCTACTTTGCCTATAAAATTGATTTAATACGACTCATTTGTGTTGTTGGTTAAATTAGAAGGCAAGTCTGAAAGGAGCACTGACAGATGTTCTTCCTAAACAAAAAGCTGTAATATTTTTTTATAGATGTAAATAGATCTTCATTCCATAATACTATAGATAGGGATCTCTGTTAAGTATATAAACATATTTATGTACATAAAAATGTTATACTGTATATCTTATGCTATATATCTAGCCTGCAAGGTTTAATGTTTTCTCTTCAAAAACGAATGCAGCAGTTACTTGTCCTCATCCCAGCTTTCAAAGTTGAAGGATGCTATAGGTTCCTGATGTTTATACTTAGCCATAGGTTTTTGTGCTTTCCTTCACCAGTGACTAGGATTGAAGAAAAATATTATTTTGTGTTTTCATGGAAGAAAAATTCTGTTTGTGTATTTAATACTACTGTACCATGCAGAGAGTTCTCAATACTAGCAGGAGCTACTGGGAGCTGCTCTGGGCATGTGGAGAGCCTTGAATAGAGCAGGAAGGAGCATCCAAAGGGCAGAAGAGGAGTGGACACCCAAGAGAGGTGCCCGTGGGGCACAGCAGCAAGAAGGCTGTGCAAACAGGCTGTGTCTTATGAGTGGTACTACAAAAATGTATTTGAAATTTATCTTCTATGCAATGCATTCATGAGTATAGCTGTACTGCCAATTGTAAGAGATTCTGTAGAATGAAATGCAGTAATGAAGTGTTAGAGGTATATTACAATAAAATATATTAGAAACAAGTTACCAAATTTTTTATCACTTGTAATCTTGGTCTCGATTTGAGCTGAATGTGACTTTGCACAAACATTACTTTTTGTGGAACTGTGGGAAAATACCAAAAAGTGAACCTTGCTATGTTGCAGCATTGAATCCACCCCATTCTCCTTGCTCCCAGACAACAACTTCTAGCACTTTCCAGCACGCCCGATTTTCCAACTTTTCTCTTGTACTGATTATTGGAGATTTTTTCCTGCGGTAGTTATACTAGAGGAGATAGAGACCTGATCCTCAGTCAGTTTGGGTTCATTTTGTGTTCCTGTGGGTTTGCAAATGTTTCCCGACACGCCTGGATGGGTGAAGGATTGCTGCTGTTCATCTGGAATGTGCTCACTGCAAACCCTCTCTTCTCTGAGAGCCAGAACTAGGAGGATGATGGGGCTCACCTCCCACCAAAACAGCTGTGTATTTTGGGGAAAAGTGTGTGGTGATGAGACCTCCATCCACATCCCACCGCTGGCATTTGTGAGCAGGCTGTGCTGGGGGAGGTTGGGGAAGCAGGGTGTGCCAGGCAGGGAGGCAGAGCTGCAACAATGTGAGGAGAGGCAGCTCTTTTGTCTCAGCTGCACTCAGCAAACTAACTGTGCATGCACTGAACATCTCATCAGGCTGCTGCCCTGCTGCCTCCCCAGAGCCAGTTTGCTGTGTAGCCAAGTGCACTGACATCAGCAGGGTGGAGGCACAGCCCGTGGGGTCGGGGGGCTGTGCTCAGCACCTGAGTGTGAAGGTGGTGGTTGGTGGGACCCAACTGAGCTGCCCAGGGCAATAAACCCTGGGCTTGCACACAGCTCTTGTGACTCCTTGAGCTCACGAGATCCTGGCAACTGTGCTCCCTGCGTATTGCCCCATGGCTGTCTCTGCCCTCTCACAGCCTTTGATCCTTCTGATGTTCCCACAAAGCTGAGTAATTGTGAAGGCAGCTCCTATCCATTCTAACATGTTCCTAAATCATGTTCCTGACAGAACACAGATGTCCCTCTGTCCTCCTTCATCTGAACCACTGTCAAATGGTCTTTGGTTATGCACTCTGATCAGAGAAATCTGGAACCAGATCCAGCTGCTCTCAAAACAAACAGTTGCCCTTGTCAGCAGGCTCGGTTCAGTTTATTGGAGATAAATAATAAAATGTTGGGAACTTAATAGGGACATTGATTTATGACCTCATTTTTAAGAAATAACTCAGTAATTATAGGCACATCACAAGCTAATTTAATGATACATTCTCCTTTTGATTCCAACTTTGTTATTGTGTTCCATTTTAAAGGATGAATGTTACACCCAAAAAGACATAAATTTTGATGAATTATTAGTAGAGAACATTATACTATATGCTATATGTTATCAAAATAATATTTTCTGCCCTTAAGAGCTCTGCTATATGGAAATGGTGTCCTAGCACCAGTTGACATAGCTTGATTCTTTAAAAGTGCAATTTAGTATGTTACTGAATTCTAATTCCTTGCAGCAATTTTCACATTTGCTCCAGTTCTTCTTGACTTGTATCCAATACCAGGCTGAAAATAGAATCAAAATCAGAAAAACATAATTTGTCACTGATTTGAAAAGTCAAATACTCTGCTCCCATCTAAGAGGCACAGACTATCCCTAAAGGAGCTGAGAGTGACTGAGTGTGCATTCAGAGGAGACTGTGTACCCCTAAGCACTGCACTGGTCTTTCTGGAGCACAAGCTGCAGCATTGAACTGACTAACACTTCCATTTGATTTTATTCTCTGATTCTATGTAAAATATTGCTTATAAAATTGTTTCATGAAAATCACTTCTGTTGTACTTTTCTGTTCATTTAGAATTATTTCTGCTATTCTTTAAAGGCCCAGTTGAAAACACATTAAAGTAAGACCACTTTTTTCCTGTTGAACGAAGGAAGGTGCTACTGGCTGCCACCAAATAGTTTGAATTTAAGAACTATCTTTTTGAATACAGCCCATTCCCTGACAGTGGGAGAAAAGTGAACATAAAGGCAGTCATTTATGTTAGTGTGTAGGCTATTACTTATGTCACAGAACTACTGTAACTTCAAATTGCTTAATTGCAAGTGAATCCTCCAGTGAGCGGAGGTGGGGTTTTGGCACAGAAGTAGCAGTGTAGCAGCTTATATCAAACGTGGCTCCATCATAAACCTCTACCACTTAGTCTCCATGAATACTACTGCTTTTACTAGCTTTTTACTTCTACTCCTTTAACAAGTTGCTGCCACTAGCGGGAGTGGTAGCCAGTTGGTTTTCGCGTAAGATTTTGGAAAAAATTTGCACCAGTATTATGTTAACACATTGAGTACAGCTAAGCTCTGCTGTTGTGGAAATGACTTCTGCCTGTCCTTCTGAATGAAATAAGGTAATGTCAAATGATACCTGTATCAGTGCTGTGAGGAGCTTATTCACTTATTAGCCCAAGCTGGATGAGCTTTACATGAGTACCATCCTTCTCAAGAAGGTGGGTGTAAAGCATGAAAATGGTGAAGAAAGGCACATTCTATGAGAAACTTCTAATTCCTAATTTCAGCAGGCAATGATTTTTCAGCAGAATGGTTTTTTTTGAAAGTACAATAAAACCAGACTTTTGCCAAGTATCTTTCAACTTAACAGAGACAAAAGTAATTTATACAGAAGGTCACACAAGCAGTCTGTAGTCAATCAATCTGTTATTTCGTAGCCTGGAATAGAGCTGTGATGTCTTAAACAAGAATATTCTGGAAAATGTCATCAATATGAGTGTCACAGTGGGTTTTGGTTGTTTGTCTTGTTCAGTAGTTTAACATCTGATGCAAAGAAAATTCAGCCTCAGCAAATAAAATATTAAAAAAATTATCTGCACCCGAGGGCCTGCAGCATTGTATTGCCCTTGATGAAATTTTATTAAGTGTGAGTTTGAGTATTTGACATCTAATGCTTAGCGCAGTCATAGTGGTACTGCCTTCGTTAATGTTTGTGCTGTTCCAGGCACAATCTTCCCTGCAGTGCTCAGAGAAAACGTGTCTTGGGAGCATTCATATGTTGCAGACATGTTTGCTGCCTGGAAGCAGCGAGTGTGTCCCTGCTGGGGAATAGGCTTGCCCACAGGCAGGTCTGACATTGCACAGCCTGACAGCACCGGTGGTAATCCCACAAAACTGATCTAAATTGCCTTGCATTTCTCTGCCTCTCCCCTGGCCAAAGTGTGCAAACAGAGAAAGGCGTGGGGGAGATGAGAATGTCATGATCATTAATATGTGCCCCTATGGAAGCAGCGAGCCCTCACAGCTACAGCAAAATGAGCATCAATGTCCTTCACTTGAAACTGTTTGAGCAGAGCCAGTTACCACCTCACAGCAGTTGGTTGTATTCTGATAAAATGCATAATGTTAATACAGAGGAAAGAAAGCCTTCTCTTTCCTTCTATATCTTGTGCTAATGTTAAAGGCTGCTATAAAGTGTGTTGAATAAAAGAAATTGTTTTGTCTTGTATCCAGATTCTTTCTACATGTGTCTGTTTGCCAACTCTCAAACTAAGTTTCAAAATTAGGACGAAAAACATCTGTGGTTTCTCCATAGGTCGTGAAGGGATAAATATGTGTGCAGAGCCACATATGAAATTAGGTCCAGTTACACTGGGGAGATTGGTTCTTCCTCTATCTCAGCAGAAAAAATTCCCTGAAAAGGACTGACATATAAAGCTTAGCATTTCAGTGCTACTCTGCTGGAGTAGCACTGATGATTTTATGTAGAAGATATCAGTTGCATTAAAAGATGAACAGGTAGAATTAGCAACAGATCATCTATTATGTTCTTAACTGCTGAACACTTTCTCTCTGCAGCACACAACAGATATTCTGTCCATTCCAGATCAGGATGAAATTCAGAGATTAACAAAGTGATCCCAGCTGGTGTTACAAGGGATAGCACCCTGAGATATTTATCCTTCACTGTCAAGGAGTTAGACTAGATGATCTAATAGGCAATTTCCATCTGTAATGTCTGTGATTCTTCTCGCTGAAAGACAGCTGGGGATGCAGAACTTATAATTTCTGATTATTATTTATCTCTGCTTTATTTCTTCACAGTGTTTGCATTGTTGCCATGAAATAGTATTGGGTAAAATTCTTAATCTCCATGTTATTTATTAAATTAAGGCAGTTCTCTGAAGTGCACAAGTATTTCTCTCTGAAGAGGACCCCAGTGTGTATGAGCTGAGGAGCAGAACGGTCTCAAGTTAATCTGCCAGTGGCACTGAGCTCAGGTGCTGCACCCTCGCACGGTCCCGTCTGGATCAGCGTGAGCTGGTGCAGGCAGCTTGTTTTGCCTCCAGCTGTCAGTCATCCTGCCCTGGATCCCCAAACAGTCCACTCCTGGGGATTATGCCTCTCCCTGTCTTGCAACCAAATCTGCTGCTAGTCGTGGAGGTCTGCAAGCAGGGGGTGCTTTCATCTAAAGTACAAACATCTGGAATTGGGAAGTTGGTCTTAATGAAGAAAATATATTTTAGCTCACATAGAAGCAGTTAAAACCTTAAAATGTTCAGAAGCTAGAGGGCAAAACAATGGTTTTTTTCCTTATTATATTATCAAAAGCAATCTAAAACTCCTAAAGATTATTTATTTTTTAGAATTTCAGATGATTGCTTAGGTTGTGACTCTGCTTCTGCATTTCTGATTTCTGTCTGTTCCCTTCTATTCCATTCTTCAGCTATTGGAAGTGGGACAGGGAGGGATGCTGGCTGTGCAGGATCTGCTAGGGAGTCTTCCTCCTTTCTGCATCATCAGAACATTGATGGAATGCAAAGGAGCCTTCTTTTTCAGTTCTGCTTTTCCCTAGCTGCAGAAATTTCAATGCTTATCTCTCCACTCCTGGCACTTGGGAATGTTGATAAATGTTTGTCTTCAACTGGAGCCTTGATTCTTTGTTTACAACCTCTTTAATTCAATATTTTGGTGACCAGAAGGACAGGGACAGAACAGTTTTTCTCTGCTTACATGATCATGGGGTAATTATTAAAAATATCCAGACTGAAATTGACTGTTTTGCCGTTTATCTTCATTTGGATGGGCCAGATGCACACCTGCTTGTGTGTGCTTAGAGATCTGCAATCACCTAAGCACAAAGACTTGACTAAGGTTGGTTTTGAAATACGAAAAAAGAAATGTTTTTCATTAATGAATGATCACCAGCAGTGAAGCTGGCAATTAAAACCTTACACATCTGCTGAGTTTGTGATTGAACACTTGAAGATTGAAGCATTTAAAACTTGAAGTGTCACAGTGCTCATTTGGCTGAGGTCCACAGCCTCTCCTGCATTCAGGGGTGCAGATTCCTCTAGGAAAGGCTTCTCAAATCCCCAGGGCACAGCAGTGTGGAGGAGTCCCCCAACCTGATGGACATACTTGAAGAATTTCCATGGAGGCAAAGTGGTTTCTAGCTGAGCCTGTTACTCTCTTCAATGCTTCAACTTCTACGTTTAAAATTTTAAGCACTCAGGTTTTTAACAGCATGACTGCTGGAGTCCTTTGGAAGCTCAGCTAGGAGCCACTTTGCTTTTCCTAGGAAAAATCTTTGAAACTTTGTTAGGGTTAAGGAGGAACTGTCTGTTTACCTGGCTGCTCTCTTGGCAGCATTCTATACAGTCCCTATCTTCCCTAATTCCGTCTAGGTATCTTAGGATGCAAAAGGAATGGGATGGAGAATTTGAAACTGCATTTATGTAAATTTAGACTGAGTCATCAGGGATGCTGTGTGCAGTTCTGTCACCTCAGTGTGGGGTTTGTCTGTCCTTACTTAAACACTCTAAGATGTCGAAGTCTAAAGCAATCACTCAATGTCTCTTCTAGACAAAAGAAAGAAATGGGTATGTATAAAGACTGAGTCCTCAGGCACGTATTAGATGCCAGCCAGAAGATGAAATGAATCACTGTGGGTGCCTACAGTTGGGCAGATGAGCCCTACTGTTTATTTCCACAGGTGTTGCAATCAAATGAAAGACATTTCAGAGGCAACAGAAAATGGCTAGGGAATAGGCTAAAATCTCTGTCCTCCGAGAAGATTGGAAAGTTTATGTTTGATTGCCTTAGGAGAGATATTTGTAAGAAGGGATGCAGTTATAGTGGAAGTTCTTTCCCCTTCACCTTGAAAACCAAGGCAATGAACCTTCAAGAAGAGAAAACTGAACTCAGAAAAAGAAAAAAACCCTGCAGTTTAAACTAGAAACCTTTTTCAAAAGAAGTTCTCTGAGTTTAAAACCCAGGAATATTTCAAGTTCATTTAGACAAATATCTTCATAAAGATTTTCTCCATTTTGTCATAAAAATAATTTTGAGGAACTTCTTTATCTTCAGGACTTGAACCGGTTTTGCACTACTGGAGAGCAGGGTGAGATCTAGCAGGAAGGGCACATTTCTCTAGGAGTGCATCTGGTGGACAGTGGTGGCTGGCAGAGTGACAATGGCTGTTGTGGCAGGGCTGCCACTGCTGGGGTTGCTGCCTGGTGGTGCCAAAAGCTGGGTGCTCTGGTCAGAGAGCAATGAGGTGCCAGGGGGAAGAGCTGTACTAGACAGTGAGCAGGCTGTACACATTAGGGAGGATGAACAGATCTTTCCAGAGGCCCTGCAGAGCCAAGAATCTGAGCTCCGTGTTGAAAGGAAGGAGAAAAAAATGGAGATAGGCTTTGAGAGTCAAGGGTGGAAACTCTGAAGATGGAGAAGGCTGGAAGTTTGTTACTTCTGACAGCGTAAGTAAGGCCCCTGTGATTCAGCAGGTACAGAGAAGGTAAAATGCCCTGTGAAGAGGTGGGATGATCTCCCCTGGGATGGGGCAACAGAGCCAGTAGAGCCTCAACAGTTAGAAGCTTCCAGAAGAGGAGGGTGGTAGGTCTCAGGAGCTCTCTTCTGAGGAGAAAGATGCCCTCATGTGCCAGGCTGCTGTGCTGTTGCGGAATGTTTGCTGCTTGCCAAGAGCTCGCACACTGAGTGTTGCAAAGAGGCTGCTAAAGCTTGTTTGTCTCTTGGACTATGACCACTGCTGCTCATCCATGTGGGCACCAGTGACGCAGCCAGGGAAGATCCTGAGCGTGTCAGGAGTGACTACACATCTCTGAGCGCAAGGGTGAAGGGTGTGGGTGCCCTGGGGTCTCCTCAATACTGCTGGTGAAGGGGGAAGGCTCTGGTTGGAGCAGGCACATCCAGTAGGCAGTCTGTAGCTGTGTTGGTGGTGTTGCTGGCAGGGCTGTGATCTCCATGGACATGGGATATGCTCTGAGGAGCAAGGACTGCTGAGCAAGGATCTGGCAATGTGAGCTGAGGTCTTCTCTAATTGGCTGCACAACCTTGTGAAGGGGGCTTTAAATGATGCTTCTTGGGGAAGGGGGTTCATTCTCTGAAGAAAAGGGTGAGCAGAAAGATGGAAGAAGCTCTTGGGCTCACTTCATGGAAGCAGCATGACTGGGAGCCCATCTCAAGTGCCAGTGCCCAAATACAGGCAGCATGGGGAGCAAACAGGTGGCATTAGACATCCCCATGTTGCTACTGAGCTTGGACCTCCTGTGGGATTGCACACATCCTTGTGTGGAATGGCTCTCAGGACAAGAGTGCTACAGGAGATGGACACAGGCTCTTCAGGAAGGCCAGGCTGAGAAGGTGAGAAGCAGGAGTGATACTCTATGCAAAGAGGTAGCAGCTATGTGTAGGCAGTTCCCTTTGGACAGAGTAAGGAGGCCCAGAGGATGAGAATCTGGAGCAGAGGGCAGCTGAGCAGAGTGGGTGGGGTGGTATCTTTGCTGCACGCTGTCTGGTCAAGAAGTGAAAGCAGAGGAAGCCTTTAGGCAGCTAGATGAAGCCTCAAAATAGCAAGCCTTGTTATTTATGAGGGACTTTGGCCAACTCACAATCCCTTAGAAGGGCAGGAAGTCTGAGCACAAGCAATGCAGGAGATTTTGGAGTGTGCTGGAGACACTGCCTTAACACAGGTGATCAGTGAGCTGATGGGGTGGGGATACTCTGCTCACAAAAGTGGAGGAACTGGTTGAAGATCTGAAGGTTGAAGCATCCCTGGCTACAGTGATTCTGAGATGCTGGCATTCCAAACACTCAGAGATGTGGGAAAGACAAGTGGAATGAATCACTACCTCATACTTCAGGAGAGCAGATTTTGGCTTCCTCATAGCTCCCTTTGTCAGGCTCCATTGGGAAACTAATCCGTGGGGTAAATGGGCACAAGAAGCTGGTTGAGCTTTATGGACTCCTTGACATCCTCCTCAAAGCACCAGAATAGCTAATTTGTTCAAATGCAGAAAAAGGTGTCAACAGAAGTTGGAAGCAGGCATGGGAAACAATTGAGGCATACAGGGATAGCGATAGGATAGACTTCAAGTCATGGCAATCAGGGGAGGTACTTGATGAGTAGAAAAAGGCCAGTGTCACACCCAGCACCAAGAAGGACAAGAAGAGTCCAGGGAACTACAGACCAATCAGCCTCAACTCTTTTGGAGGTTATGGAGCAAGTCCTTTTGGAATCCTTCTCTTAGCACAAAAAGGGATAATAAGGTGGTGATTGAGAACAGCCAGGCAAAATCTCACCCCTTTATTTCCTTCAACACTCCTTACACCCATTTATGCCCTTTACCAAGGATGAATTGTACCTCATCAGCCTGACTGACTTCTGTCATGAGATAACTGGCTCAGTGGACCAAGGGATGTTGTCTACCTTGACTTTAGGGAAGTCTTTGACATGTTCTGCCATTGTGTCATTAGAGCCAAGCTGGTGAGATACAGACTGCTTGAGTGGGTGATGGGGTGGGTGGGATATGGACTGGAGAGTGGGTGGGACATGGACTGGAGGGTGGGTGGGATATGCACTGGACCTTAGGGCTCAGATGTGGCCCTCAGAGTTACAGTCAAACTAGCAACCAGTTACCTCTGCACGCCCTTCAGGGGGACCAGCAGAAGACTTGCCAGGATTGTCAGGGGATGGAGCATGGGACATCTGAGGAGAGGCTAGGGAAGCTGCGTCTGCTCAGCTTTTCTGGAGAGACAGCTTTGGGCATATCTGGTTGCAGTCTAGAGCTAAACTGAGGCAGGGTGTGTAGGGAAGATGGAGCCAGGCTTTCTACGGGAGTACACAGTGGGAGAAGGAAGAGAAGCAACAAAGCTGAAAGATGGGAGTTTAAAATTAGAATTATGGAAAAAAATGAGAAGCTCTAAGGGTGTTCAGGCACTGGCACAGGTTTCCCAGTGAGCTGGGATTGTCATCCTTGGAGACATTCAAAATTCGTCTGAGGAATGACCTGAGCAACCAGTTTTAACTGAAATTACTTTGAGCAGGATGTTGGTCTAGAAGACCTCCAGAGGTTCCTTCAAACCTATATGACTCATTGATTCAGTTACATTTTACAAATTATTCTGACACATTAGGGTTAGCCATGGCCTGATGTCTGAATTCAGAGTTATTTTTGGGAAGTCCTCTATTCTCTGCCATGCAAGAGATCAGTCTGAGTATCTCCAGTGTTCCCTTATACCTTATGTATCATCATGCCATCTGGAGCTTGGATGTGATCTGCTATGGCAATCCTTGGATTAATTTACAGTTAGGAATAGCAATAATTTGTCTTTGATTTGTCCTTAGGCACACGAACTGATGTGACTATTCCTCTTGTGATGCATACAGATATTAGTCAATCATCATAATCAAAAGGAATTGGTGACATTTAATTGTTTAAGTAATACTCACTGGTTTACATTTACATTAAATCTTTTAATTTTAAGTAGCCATGAAGTTTTACAGCCTCACTAGTAACTAAGTGGTGCTGAGCACCTGAATGGCATTGCAGTGGACGAGGTGTATGGTCAAAGGCTGTCTTTTACCTCCTTGAGTGGTAGAACTGTGCTTCTAGGAGAGGTCATGTGTGCCACAGCTACTAGGAGAAGGTTTAGCTATTTTGGCTCCATCCAGACTTGTTACTGGATGCAGAAAAGAGGTGGAAATGTTCTCCTGGTCGTTCTCTCTCAGGGGCAATGCATTACCAGCAGCGGAAGAAGCAATACACCAGGCTGCCCTTGCAGGCAGCCATAAACAGGTGTCATATCTCTTCTCACTGTTTTGTTTGGACATGGCCCTGGTTACAGAATTACATCTGTAGCAAAATGACATTCACCAGTGATGAAATGCAGCAAACTGAGAAGGTGAGCATAGCGGCTTTCTAACGATGCGCAGCAACATGCCATAATAACTCTTGTCAGAGATGAAGAAAGACTTTGTGGCTCTTTGGATCAGTTTTCATTCTGGCCTCTGATCACATTTTGTTGAGCTCTGTTTATGACCTGTGTTTTAATAGTAAATCCTAGTTTTGTCTGCATTTAATTTCTAAGATTTGATAGGAGTTGCCAGTGAAAAGGGGTGAGAGGTCATGGGGTTGTTTAGAATTGTCTGACAACAGCTAGGCAACTAATTTAGCTTTCAGAAGAGAAAGATAACATGGGATTTTTTTTTTTTTTCCATTCAGCCCTGCAGGAGAAGGGGGGTTTACCAATGAAATAAACTCAGGACTAGGAGATCGCTTGTGTTGTCAAATCTTGAGCTAAAAGAAATGATTTTTCCCTGGTTAAGGAGTGCAGTATGTGTGCCAGGCATGAGAAAGACAAAGACACTCTGTGGACTATTGCTCAGGTGTTCTAAGCTGCAAAACTTCCTGAGAAGACAAAAAGCTGTTTTTCTTCCTCTCTGCTGTGGTACCAAGCATTGTTGCCTTCCATACGCCTGCTGTAAAAGCACTTTGGGACAACCAGAATGGAGAATTAATTTAGCAATCAGACATTTCTGTTATTCCCTATTCATGTCAGAGGAGTTGCCGGTGGATTACTAATGTTCTGTGTGTAGGGGCTGAGGGAAATGCTGTGTGGAGATGGGAAATGCCAACTCTCACTTCTCTGCTTAAAGCTATTCTGTTTTGCTTTGTTCCTGATGTGAGAAAATAGATTTTTTTCTATAGATGAAGAGTGGATTTTTCTGCCCACAGAGCACAGGAAAGCTTCTGAATCTCTGTGAGATCATGCTATGGTATATATTTCTAGTCCATTAGGCCTGAGGACTTCAACATCTGCTGTACCATTGAGAAGGGGATGTTCTTTTGATATGTGATGGTTTCACTTATATGGTGCTTCCATTGTGTTTTACAAGAGAACATGCAATTTTTAAATCCTTGTGGCACAGGTAATTTAGCTCCCACAGAGAAGTAAAGTGATTATCTGATATAGAGGTAACATGAAAAACCTCTTTCAGCATTTGCATCTGTGTTGAGCTTATTTTTTGTTTATAGGATCACAGAATAGTTTGGGTTGGAAGGGACCCTTAAAGGAATGAGCAGGGGCATCTTCAGCTAAATCAGGTTGCCCAGAGCCCCATCCCACTTGACCTTGAATGTTTCCAGGAATGGGTCACCTACCACTTTTTCTGGACAACCTGCTCCCGTGTTTCACCACTCTTGTAATAAAAATCTTCTTTCTTATATCTAGTCTACTTCTATCCTCTTCTAGTTTTAAACCATTTCCCTTGTCCTTCTCCAACAGGGCTTGCTAAAAAGTTCATCCCCGTCTTTCGTATAAGCCCTTTATGCTCTTGTTAAGTGCATGCATTTCTTTTAATTTAAAAGTGGAGACACTTTATTACAGTTTGGTATTAGAAAATAAATTTTTCGCAGTTGTACAAGAAGTTTATTTTTTAGTGTAGCCTGGTATACACTTTTTTCTTCCTGCTGTCATCAAGCCAGATGCCTCCTTCTGCAAACTCACAAGCAAGAGTAGGTAGAAGGCTCAGCTCTTGAACTGCTGAATCTGTAGGTCAGTAAGCAAAATCTGAGACTTTCAAAAGTGATTGTGGTTTTAGAATGAAATTCCTTTAATTAAGGGGCGTTTTGACTCTTACTTTCTAAAACAATTACATTTATATTCCAAAAGGCAGGAAAAGACCTAATGTCTCTAAAAATTCACTGTGTGTTGTTGTGAGTCTGATCAAAATGTCCGTGTGTGCTTTTGATACAGAAGAAAAGCTTATAAACCCCATTTGTGTATCTCTGTCTGACTTCTGGCACCAGATCAAAATTGACAGGTGAAGGACCTCAGATTTGATACAAACTAGTAATTTTGGAGGAATAATGTTTTGCCATAAGTGACTTGGAAAATTCAAACAGAAAATTACTTGGATATCACATGTGCTTTATTTGCCCAAAGATCTCTTGTGAATTCATTCAAAATAATAATAACCTCAACAGCAGAAGTAGTACAGAAAGTAAACATTTACATGCATAAATATTTTGGGGAACACTGTAGTAGTAGTAAGAATGCAAATGGAGGCAATTTACCTAGTTTGGTGAACACCTGTTAAAGTGAATAAGCATAGAAGTGCTTGAAGCATGTCATGATTTTCTTTTGATGAACTTGACATTCTGATAATTTGAAAGATGACTGGAGAGTCATAGCCTGTCAGGAAAGTAAACCAAAATAAATTGCATCTTTAAAATAGTCTTTATTAGGAAATGCTCTAGAGAATTTAAAAACTCAATGTCTTTTCCTGATAATACTTTTATCACAAAATAATAGCATTTTCTTGCAGATTATTTCAAATTAATTATTTTAAATTAGTAAGTGATAGTGGTAAGTGATAGTTTTTGAGAGCTGTTTTTGAGAGTGAAGTGGCTCCTTTGTTATGTGCAACTAGCCTTTTAATTATGCCACATTGTAAAACTTTTCCTATTTAAATGGTGAAGTAAGATACAAGGAATGAATAATAATATTTCATATCCGTTGTTGCGATGGGCATATGGCAGGTAGAAGATAAAGAAGAGTAAAACTGGAGAAAAATAGTGCATTAAAAGATCTTTTAATTGAACTGTGCTACAGTTCCCTAATCTCACAATTTTTTAAATTATTCTTCCACAGCCTCAGACCATTCGGCTGACTCTTCAAAAGACACTGCAGCATTTTGAGCATCAAGTTATTGGGTAAGTGTTAATGTGAGGTAGCACGGTAGTGTTTTGCTCTGTGCCTCCCAGTTCACAGCTCTGCATGATAAGCTTTTTAATTTAATCCTAAATTTTTTCTCTCAAATTCTTAAAGATGCTTTGGAATAACATTACATAATCTGGATGTAAATGGTAAAACTGCTGTTCAGTCCTGCTTCTGTACAATCCCATCAGATGACGACTGCTTAATTAACTGTAATGTTTCTTATAAAAAGAGAATAGAAAATCTTTTTCAATCATGGAATATCAGGTTGGAAAGGCACCTCAAAGCTCATCTAGTCCAACCTTTCTTGACAGAAGCATGGTCTAGACAAGATTGCTCAGCACTCTGTCCAGCTGAGTCTTGAAACTGCCCATCACTGAAAGGTCTTAATCCTTTGCCGCCACTTCTGAAAGGCATTTGTTGACTTTGCACTTGTATAAGGAGTTGTTATAACTTTATTTTTTTTTTACTGTAGTTACAGAGATGCAGAGAAGAATTTTCACAATATATCAAACAGATGCTCCTATACAGACTGCTCTGGCAATGAAGAAACTGAAGATGTCTCAGGAATTCTCCAGTGTACGGCTAATGTACTTGGTAGGTGTTTTTTCAAGGGAATTTGTTTCCTTTAGTTAGAAGGAAGGTTTACTGACCATCCTAATGCCAACAATGAAGCAAGAAATTTTTGCTCCAACCATGAAAATTTAGGATACAGGCAGCAGCATAACAGTGCACTGTTACTGCATTTGTCTCCTTTCCTACACACATTTTGAGTCTTTAAGACAATCCAGACTGATTGTCAGTGAAGGCAGTGAGTGTGTATTGTGCAATACACAGTGATTAGAGAAGTTTCAAAGGCTTTTGGCAAGTGGACTTGCTTTGGAGTTTTCTCTGGTGTTTTTATAGGGGTTCTGCAGAACAACAAACACTTTTATAATCTATAGGCCTGGTGGATAGAGGGCCTGAGAAACAACAGCAGGGTGTACCTGAGACATGAAATGGTCTGGAAATTTAGATTTTTTGGCAAGAAGCACAACATTGAAATATGACCGTATATTATAACTGAAGATAAGTTTTAACTTTCCATGTCAGGGGAATATGGTGAGGTGATACTCTGCTCACATTCTGGTCTTTAGCATTGTATCCTGATGACTTAAAATACTTTTGGAGGATATACATTGTGTATCTGTCTTTTCTGCTGCAAACTGTTAAACAGACTTGGTGTGCTCTGTGAAGCAGCAAACATGTTCTAGTTGAGAGATGACTGTGTTTCACTGACATTCAAAAGGCTTTTTTTTTCTGTCTGGTGCCTTATTCTGTAAAATGCTAGGTGCTGTCAGGGATGTTCTGCATGCCTTTGACTGCTGCTAGAAGGAGGTGGCATTTTGTATTTTGCATATGTGGTCATGGAGAGAATTTAAAACAAATTAAATTTTAAACACGTTCAGTGTTAGTTACCTTTTTTCTTTATATTAAATATTTGCATGTTAGCTCTCTAAAACAAATGCTGTGAGTGATAAGGCAGGACTCATGCAAAGCAGAGACTTTTCATGTTGCCAGGTGCATTTTAATATCATAAAAAGCCAGACTAGACATTCAGTACTTGTTTCACCATGACACAAAGTATGTGTTCTAAGAAACAGTTATGAATAATTTTTCACCTTCATAGGGCTTTTAAAGCAATGTGTTAGTCCTAGCACCTCAGCATGGCTGAGTAATGTGCAACCTGTTTCTTCAGTTGTATCCTCACAGTCCATGTTTATTAGGGGCAGATTGGACTTTAGGGACAAAAGTGTAGGGATAACATCTAAGCATTACTATCTTGGGGAACTATTAAAGTAGGCTTTGTTGAAAATTAGTTTGCAGAGACTTTTTCTTGGACAAGTTCACCTCTTAAAGAATGAGCTCTTAGCAAAAAAAAAAAACAAAACCAAAACAACCCATTCATTATGAGCAAAACACTGAGATAATTTAGAAGTAATTCTTCTCCCTATCTGAGACTAGAACATAAGGGAATGAGCAGTAAACCCAGCTTCTTTATTTTAATTGTAGCTCCTATCACAACAGGTAAATAATTAATAGAGGCTCTGTAATTAATTCTCTTATATGCAGTTATTTTTCTGGTGGAATAAGGACTAGTAAGAGCCTCCTCTATGAAAGAGGGATGTAACCACTGAGGTATGTACCTAGAACAATTGTCATTGCTGAGGCAGGAGGCAAGCATGAATCTGACTGTGATGAAGGCTAGAGAAACTGTTGGACCAAATCCGGCTTTTAGTTTATTTACATGAGCAGTAAGAGGCACCTTCTGTCTAGGGCTGGAAGAAAATGTTTCCTTAAAGATGCTTGGAAGCAGCTTCCTGCTCTGTGACCTTAGAAACTGCCAACATGATTCACCTCTCCCAATCCTCTAACCATCTCTTAAGACTGTCATTTGGCATTCCTTATTCATCAGAAGAGTGTAAATGCTGAGATCATTGGTAAGCTTGGAGGACTGTGAGCAGATGCTTCACACTGTGGTCCTGGTGCTTACACTGCTCGCAGGAAAGTACTGACTGCAAGCTGTTCACTGAGCTCGATGCATGTGATTTATCATGTATGAATACTGCAATATTCCTCTTGTCAAGTCAGCACTAAAGTGTGCCACCATCTTCCTGCAGTGCAGGGACCTGATTCTCCTTGTCTCCTTGCAGAGTTGCTCACATTCCAAGTCTAGGCATCTGTAGAAGTCTCCCTGCTTTAAACCCCTGTAATTAAAGGAACCCATGTCCATCATGTTCACATGCTGGAAAACGTGTTTGATGCCAGATGAATCACACAGTTTTCCTTTGCAATGACAGCTTCTGAGGCTGGAAAATTTAATTTAACTTTTTATCCTTTCAGAAAATAGTCCAGACAGCTTCATGATGGACTCTGCTTTCACTAATTTGTGCATGCGTATTTTTGTAGTGTCCTTCATAAGCATAGAAACAGAGAATCCTTTAGGTTGAAGAAGACCTTTAAGATCATCAAGTCCAATTGTTATTGCAGCACTGCAGAGTCCTCCACTAAACTGTGTTCAGAGGAGATTGACAGTGTAGGTTTGAACTTCAGAAACAATGATAAGAAAAAGATTTCCATGACGAAGTATGTTCCATGGATTACTACCACATTTCTTCCTTAGGTGACTATAAACTTATACTGAGGTATGTCAGAGAGAAAAGTCCTATCTGAAGAGATTTCTATTTGACCTTGGGCAAGTTTTTATTCTTTCTGTGCCTCAATTTCCCATCTGTATAATGGAGATAACAGGATTTTTTTAATCCTTTAAACCATATGTCAATGCTATTCAGATTTCAACCTTCTTGAAGTGAAGACAATTTCATCCCCCTTGTACATTCAGCATTTTGAGCAATGGAACTGCTTTTGTCCCCATGATTTAAAATAATTTGATTTCAAGTAAGATTAGAGTGTGCATTTTACTTAAATGCTGCCAGAATATAGCAGAAGACCTTCATGTAACTGCAGATTAAAACTTTGCCAACAGGAAATTAGGGATGAAAACTTTATTTTTTTTTTTTGTTTGTTCTGTAACTACTATTGTAAGGAATTTATTCTGGGACATAAAACCTTCATGACCTACCTCCTCTTTATTTTTTTGGCAGATATTCAAGGAAGGTCTGTGCTACTGAGCTTTACAAAGCAGTAGAGAAATGCCCGATTTTCCTTTTTGAACCCCACTCAGTACTTCTGACATACCATGTGACATTTCTCACATCCCAAATGCACGAGTCAGATAAAAATTGTACAGCCTCCACTTCACCTCCTCCAAACACTCTTTTCAGACACTGCAAACAATTAATGTAGCCTTTGTGAACATGAACTATTTTTCACTCTTCAGTCCTTCACAGGGAAAAAGAAGAAGGGGAGCTTCACTGAGGCAGTTACTCGTCTTCTAAATGGTATCGGTATTTCCTTTGAAGCCTTTTTGCATCTTGCTGAGGAACTCTGTAATCTGTGCTCACTTTGACAGTAAAACTAATGAAAAGTAACCTAAATTCATAAAGTCATATAAGAAGAGCTGCTGTGCAAAATCTGCAAAGCAGCTGTAGCTGTTCATACCCACTCTCTAATGACGTGGAAGAAGTGATGTCTTTGAAAGCCTATTTGTGTATTTGAGACTTCAGTATCTAAATTGCATGTGTTGCAGCACCATGTTAGATACAGTGTATAAATAACACTTGGTCACACAGTCAGAAGTTACAAATGCACTGGTATCAGATTGTTGTTTCAGCAGAGAGGCCTGGAGAAGTAATTTTACCTATCTGACTTTCCACTGCTTAAGGTACAGAAATACATTCTCCCCCATTTTTTAAAAATTCAAGCAAATAATTTATACAACAGAATTCTTTTTCATCTCTTACAAAAATTTGGCTCCTAAAATTTTACGACAATTACCTCATTTTCCTTAAAAATTGCATGGCACATGTCAGTGGCTGCTAAGTCAGCTCTGAATGTGGACTCTTGTGTATTGCAAGAATTTTTCCTATTAGGCATTTGTAATTTACGGGATAATAATGCTCTTTCTTTTGATTTTGCTTCAGAGAGTGGTGTGAGGACTTTGCTTCTCTGTCTATCTTTCTGGGAATCTTCTGTTTGGAGGGTGATATGGCGCAGTGGCAATTCCCTAGGGATTCCCTAATCCCCTGGTGATAAGTTGTATGGCATCCTGGCCCAGAGCCCTGTCCTGTCAGGGAGATAAATCATGTTTCTGGATTCAGCCTCCCCAAGACACTGAGGAGGAGGTGGAATTCATTGTTAGTGTAAGGTTTTAGAGAGTTCTTGCTCTGGGTGACATTTGCTTGTCACTACCAAAGAGAACATGTGCTGCAGGCTGCTTTATATAGGGCAGATCTCTTCGTGCCTAAATATATCTTGCAGGGCTGATCCTTCATTTAGTACAAAGGGCATAATTCCATGGAAGTCATTTGTTCTCTGTACATTTGTACAGTTAAAGATCTGTGTTTCCTTTATGAAACTAAGACAATCTCAGCTCTTACATGAGGCAGTGGCCTGAAGCTGTGTCAGGGCAGGTTTAGGCTGGATGTTAGGAAAAGGTTCTTCACCCAGAGGGTGGCTGAGAGCTTCACTGAGGTGAAGGCTGTTCAGTTTTTATTGCTCCTCTGTTGAGCACTTGGCAAGTGGTCATGGCACCAAACCTGACAGAATTCACTAAGTGCTTGGACAATGTTCACAGGTACATGGTGTGATTCTTGGGGCTGTCCTGTGCAGGAGCTGGATTTTGGTGGGAGTTGGATTTTGTAGGTCCCTTCCAACTCAGACTATTCTATGGTTCTATGATGCTTTGTTGTTAAAGAGGAATAAATTTGGGATTGTTCTGGTAACTATTAAATAACTGCTGAGAAATACTACATTTGAAGAGGCAGGAAATAATTGAAAATGAGGTGCCAGGACAGATCTCAGCCTATCATGAGATTAGACCAGGTGTAGTATTTGGAAAAGGTAAACAAAGGTTTGGCACGCTGACTGCTTGGAAGGTGTCTGAGAACTGTAAATGCTTCTATATTGAAAGTATATAAATTTCTATCACTTCCCTTTGCACTAAGAACTGTGGATAGTCATTAGAATGCAAGTAATTTAGGATCCATGGCCTGATTTATAATTAAAGTTGTTGGTTTACAAACAGCATAAAAGGAAATGTTACATGGCCCAGAGGATTGGCAATACTAATGGATTCTAATAATACTTTATCCTGGGGGGTCCCAACTATACACACAGGGCTCCTGTGATTTAGCAGATGTTACAGTGCACTGGCAACACAAAAGTAATCTAAACAAAAAGCACATAATTCATGTGATTGCAAAACTGGGATGAGTACATCTCAATTAGAAAAGGACAAACGTTTATGCCAAATGGCCTTAGACATCCCACTCTTCTCAAATCAGAGCTATTTATTGTTAGAAAGCAGATGAACTACCAGCAGATAATGAGCGGTTTGAAGTTATGATGTACAATAGCATCTTGTAGAAGTCTGTTTATAAATAACATATTCTGGCCATGATTCATTGACTAAATGTAGGTGTTTGTCTTTATCTGAGGTACTGTGAGGCAGCTTGTGGCCTCTGTCAAACCTTCAGAAATGTGTAGGTCTCCCTCAGGTCCCACATCTTGGCAGATACAGTAACTAGCTGTTGGTTCTTTTGTAGATGTCTTGGATGCTTTATGGAGACTCAAGGAGTATTAGATTTCTATATTTAGTCAGATGAGTTGAGCCCTTTATATATGTGAGGAGTTATGAGAGATGATTTTGCATTTCATGGGAATAATTTTTAGATTTAATTGCAATTTTATTTGTTCCAGGAAGTGAATTTCTGCTCCCTATGTTAATTCAAAGACATATATATTTATTTTAATGAAAAAAAATCATATGAAGAAAACCCTTATTACTGTTTAATCTCTAAAGTTAGCATGAAGCAAACCTGGTCTGCCTAATTTTTAGGAATTGCCAATCTAATGATTGCAGTTTTCATTTAATACGCCCTGTGCAAGTATTAGAAGTGAGCTTTCCAAGTTGTTGTGGGGGACATAAAATCATGATAATCTTGCTTCACATAGCTTGGCTTTGCTTGCAGAATTGGCTGCTACTGAGAGCACGATATGGGGACAAAACCCCCTTCCACTGCATGTTCTTAATATCTCATCTGAGCTTCCTGTGTCAGCAGCTTAGAGCAGAATCTTTTATACATATGCTGAGAATGGGTGATCAGGTCCTCACCAAGAGGCAGTAATTACAATGGTATTTCTGTCATTGGTCAGAGGACAAGGAAAGAAACCACCTCATTCATAGTGGATAAAAGAAATATTGCAGGTCAACAAGTGTCAGGAATTATTGTTGACAGTAGTTCTCATTTAAATTCTGTGAAATCTTGAAAGATATGCAGACCCTGTATGTCACTGAAGGAGAAGTGTTGTACAGATTTTACAGTTGTGTCACAACCATATGTAAGAGCATAAAGTGATGTTACTGTATTTATATAAAAACCACCAAAAAGGTAATATAAGAATGCTATCTGAGTTCCCAGGATGATGTAAATTCACAATCTTAATACAGTAAAATCAAAGTAATTTATACAGTAATTAGATACTGGTACTAGGCTCACTTACAAGCCAAATGATTCATCTAATGTATCTTCGGTGTTAGTCGTACACAAAAAAACCTTTTTATTCAGAGACTAAACGTTGCTTTCCCTACCATCTGAAATCATTCTTTGGAATTCTGAACCACCACCTGTCTCTCTGTCCAAAGGTCTGTTTAAGGAAAAGATGTTACTGATGCCAAAAACTTGATAATCCAAAAACATTTAAGAGATACTTGCTATAACTGAAGGTGGCAAATTCTGCTTGTGTTCACAGTATGAGGTCTGGAATTGCATATTTAATTGTTCCAGCCCCTTAAGGTTTGATATTTACAGATTCTGAATGGTATCTCAGAAAAAAAAGGTGTATTTCAATGCCAAATGAGTCAGATGCTGGCCACTCTGCAGCCATTGTCTTCATGATTAATTTTAGGAATAACTGGATGGCTTGTAACTGCTTCTGCATGCTGCACCAGTTAATGGATTACTTTGATTTTTTTGTCACATTGTTCATCTTCAGATTGTTTCTGAAGAGCCTATGATTTGTGATTTTCCTTATGGGAACAGATTCTTTTCTGATTTCTCCACTTCATAATGTACAAAATAGTCAAAAATATTGTACTAATTCCTTGACATTTGGTAGTGTCTTTGCAGTTTGCATTAACTGCTGAAAAGAAAGTGAAGACCTTTTGCTAGCATGCTATTACAGGATGAAGTCATCTATTTCTGCTCCAGTTCAGTGAAATACTTAATTTGTGCTTTGAACCTGAGCTTTTAAGACTTTGGTAATTATGGATCTACCTGATAAGTATAGGATCTCTTCTCTTAATGTCTTTGAGACATATTTTCAAAGAATAATAATTTGTCATAGATCCCAATGTGCTTTTCAGTGCAGGCCTACAGCAATATTTTCATTCTGTCATTGCTTTGCCTCTATTTCCAATGTGCATGTTTAATTTCTCTCCAGTATGGACTAGAATAAAAGTGACATTATAAGGAAAAGCAACAAAAGAAACTTCTAAGGAAGAAACATTAAAATTAAGACATGTGATTTGTCCTCCCAACTCAGCTTAAGTAGTAGGAGCACAGTAGATCCCTCTCCAGGACGAAAGCAAACTGAGACCAGTGAATTTTTAGAACTTCTTTCAGTGTATTAGTAGAAGGTTTGTAAACAGCAGAAGCTCAAAATAAAGAATTACTTCAGCTGGGGAGCAGCAGAGAGAGTTTTTGGGAGGATTTTTGCTTTATTTTAAATCACTACCATTTAGTGGACTGTCTTGGTGAAAGCAAGGAAGGCCTTTTCCTCCATATCAATTGCCAGTGCTCATTAGGAAGCCATTTCAGGGTCATACATGAGTTGATAAGGAAGTGCAGTGGTCTCTGCATTTGGAAGTGCTGGGCCTTCATACAGATACCAATTTTTTTTTTTTTTTTTTCTTTTCTGCGAAGCTGAATGAGAGTTTTGCTTAGAGATCCACAGTGAAAAAGCAAGAATGGAAATGCTGGCTTTTCAGAATGGAATAGCACATTGTCAGTTTTGATGAACAGAAGTTGACTCACATTTTCAATGCCATATTCAATTTGAATTATTCCACTGCAAAATCAAATGGAAAAACAATTGAGTGTGAGACGAGTTTGAAAAGATTGGACTTTTTATGCAGATGCATAACCTGAAGGTTATAAGAAGATTATTTTGATTTTGTTTTTCTTTTCTCAGCATAAAAGAAGAAAACCAAAGGAAATACCATATACATTGAAATTGGAAATCACACTGAATGTAATATGTAAAGATAACAACTAGCCTGCAGAAGTCTCCAAATGTAATAAAGTATGCACAATAGAGACAGTGACTTCTGGGATTCATTTTTTTCAGCAAGAAGATTTTTCTACATGTTATAAAACTATCTCCCAATCTGACATTGTCCTGGATTTATCTGGGATGGAGTTAATTTCTCCTCAGTAGCTGGTACATTGCTGTGTTTTGGATTCAGTATGAGAATAATGTTGATAATGTACTGATGTTTTGGTTGTTGCTAAGTAGTGTTTATCCTAAGCCAAGGGCTTTTTTTTTGTGTCTCATGCTCTGCCAATGAGGAGGGGCACAAGAAAGCTGGGAGGCAGCACAGCTGAGACTCAAACTGTCCAAAGGGACATTCCACCCCCAGTATATAAACTGGAAGAGTGGCCTGGATGGGGACAGGGTCTGGCATTGGTGGTGAGCAGTTGAATCGTGCATCGCTTGTCTTACTGTGGGGGTTTTTATTTTTTATTTTATCATCATTATTGCTATTTACTACTACTACTACTATTACTACTATTATTATTATTATTTTTTTTCCTTCTGTTTCAATTATTAAACTGCTCTTATCTCAACCTACAAGTTTTACTTTTGGTTCTCCTCCCCATTCCACTGGGATGGGGGATTGAGCAAGTGTCTGTGTGGTGTCTAATTGCCAGCTGGGCTTAAACCACAAAAGGTATTTATAGAAATAGGGGTAGGGAATCCACAGAAGATATACAAAAGATTTGGATAATTTATAGGGTAGCAGGTGAAAAGGTTATAATGAAGTATATACAGAATTAGTGGCATGTGAGCATCTGTTCATCATCTGTTTCAGTAAGAGAGGCAGATTAAGTCAGTAAAAACACCTATCAAATATTCTCTGCAACTTTACATGGAGACATCACAGAGGCAAATAGCTTTGCAGAGAAATCCAGAAAAAAATAGTTTGCATGTGTTTGTATAATAGGAATTTATTAAAAAAATATTTTTAATTCAAAGATAAACATTGTGCTTCACACAAAAATTGACCTCTTATTGGTAAGGCTTAGGAAGAAACTTCCCTACTAGGTACATTATACTTTCTGGGTTTTGAAGGTTGTTTGACTTACTTTAATTTTCTTAGTCTATCATAGTGTCTGTTATTATAGAGAAAATTCAGACTAACACAGACCAGCAGTTTGGTTGAGTTTGGTCATATCCATTTTTTTATTAGAGCTAATGTAATTTTATGCTGGTACTATGTGTAACTCAATTCAAAGTTCAGATGTTTTTAAAAGTAGTGGCACGTCCTCAAGCCAGGTCATTTACCTGAATTTCATGGTATAATTCACGTTGCTTGGAGTCAGTGTGTTGTGTCCAGACTGAACGGCCAGTTCTCCAGGGTGGACAACAAGACCAATCTAAGACAATCAGCAAGGCCTGAGGCCAAATGCTGAGATACAGTTCCCAGTAATGATAATGAGATGAGGCTCACATATGTGGCAGCAGAGTCCAGGAGGGATCAGTTCTGCAAACCTCATTTCCAGCTCCTGGCGCCAGGGCAGCTGAGTGCTCCGCTGTAATTGTGTAACACACTTGAGAGGCAGTTCACCTGCTTTGAGCAGCTCTGTGAGATGTATTTGGCCATTTGTAGGAATAGCCCAGGGGTTTCTGATGCTGTCCCATAGCCATGCTTTCAGAGCCTCATCAATCTTACAGCCTTGGTGTCCCTGCTAGACTCACTTTGACACACAGACTTCTAAAGCTGCTCACACTTCGCTATACAGAACAATGAGATTTGAAAGTATGAAAATCCATTTGTGTATACATATGATGATTTCTTAGCTAATTACTGTTACTATCCAGTTATGACATTATTGGTATGGGTTAGAATTTTTTTTGGGTTATAGTGAGTATTTTTTGGTAAGATATTACAATACCATGTTATGCAGATGTAATGGTAATGAGTCAGGAATTGGCACGCAGTTTTCTGAGTCAGGATATTAGGGGGCATTGTGTACCAGAGGTACTTTCTTTTGGCTTAGTTGCAGAGCTGACCATCTGTGGTCATAAAAGATCCTGGGAATATTTTTGTAATAACCTAGTTCAGTGACCAAATTTATTCATGAGTAATGGCATCTGAATGAACTTTCCCAAATTATTGCTATTACTTCTTTTATAAAATATGCTTTGTCATGTTCTCATGTAGTCATATTTATATATGTATTTTAATGTATTTTAATTTGCTATTAATCACATAAAAGGTCCAAACAAAATTATCTTTACAGATTGCAAAGCTGGGGAACACTGAAATCCCTTGTGAATATTGATTGTGTTAACTATGCCTGTGTTCAGACACTGCCTTGAGATTATTAAAGGTTATTGTCCACAAACAACATGACCTCTGCCCCTGTTATACCTCGGGTTTAAAAGTCACTAACCACTCTCTTCTTCTCAAATTAAAAGCCTGAAAGCAGTCTAAAAATGAGAAGTTCAGTGATCCGGTGGGATATTACCAATGTTATAAACCATGCTGAATACACATTAAAATAAAGGGCCTGTTGTGCCCTCTGGAAATGTTCAAATTCAAGATAAATGTTAAGGTGTTTGACTAGTTGACTGAAATGTAATTCCATATGATTTTAATGTAGAAACTATGTTGTTAATAACTATATTAATTTCTTTTGAAAACTCTGGATATCCGTAATTCACAAACAACTGATTAATACTTCTTTTTATTCTGTTACATCTTCAAACAGTACAAACATCTGATTAATTTTGTAACTCTGCTATGACATGGGGATTACATACTGATGAAACTTAATAGAGTGTATCTTCCTTGAAATAAGACAGAAGAAAATGCTTAATGACCATCTCAAAAGTATTTTTTGTAGGTTATCCTTAAAATGGTAAATAACAAACTAGTACAGGATTTGATACAAATTTCCATTACTGGTATTTTTTCATCCCTTCAGCAGTGCCAGCCTTATCACCTCTGTAAATCAAAACCTTTTGAATTTATGTGACAGAAATTTGAAGTGATGTTGTGAGATATCCCAGACCTGTCCCATCTACTAGCTGCGTAGCCTGCTCTTAAGAAGCAGGGTTTTTTAAAAGATGGGTGAGTGTAGGTAGAAGCTTAAAATGAAAAGGCTTTGCTCTCCTTTGCCAGCAACAAAAGAAATAATTATTTCTTTGTATCTTGTGGCAGTCCCCAGTGCCTATAATGAGAAAAGTATTTTGGCTAAAAAACCCCACAAAACTCACAATCACCCTTCCCTAGGTATTAAAAGTGTAATCTGACTGCAGGGCTTTAATGTTGTGGCTGGAAAGCCAAACAACTGACTTTGAGTCCCAGTATCTTATTCTTCAGTCTGGGGAGGGCTGGCTCCTTCATAGAGGCAGTGAGCAGTGGGGCTGTAAGGTTGAAGCCTCATTTTTAGCCAGGTCAGCAATGGAAGGGATGCAGCTACGCCTGGGTGCATTCACGGTGGCCTGGAAGTGACATGCGAAAGTCAGGGAAATTGTGATGGATACTTGCTGCCAGTGGGGAAAAGGAGACAGGCCTGCTAATCACTGGCTGGGACAGCAAGCTGAAAGAATGAGGACTTGAAAAAATGGCTTCTAGGGTTATTCCAAACCACCATAGAAACCTATGGATAGGTATCTAGTGAAAAAGCTGCTCTCACTGCTTTGGAAAAGTACTGGGCAAATCAAGAAAAAGGGAAAATGTGACACAGTAACAATATTATGTTGTTGATATCAGTGTCTCATTGTCCTATAGGTCTGAAGTTTGAGGAAATGCAAGAAAAGTTTGGGGAGGAATTCTTCAATATCTGCTTTGATGAGAATGAAAGAGTTCTTCGAGCTGTAGGTGGGACCCTTCAAGACTTCTTCAATGGCTTTGATGCTTTGCTGGAGCATATTAGAACATCATTTGGAAGACAGGCCACCCTGGAATCTCCTTCTTTCCTATGCAAAGAACTCCCTGAAGGCAATCTCATGCTTCATTATTTTCACCCACATCAGATTGTGGGATTTGCAATGACAGGAATGATAAAAGCAGCAGCAAAGAAGATCTACCGCTTGGAAGTAGAAGTAGAACAGGTCACAAATGATAAGTTGTGTTCAGAGGGGACAAACCCAGGTAACTGCAGTTGCTTGACTTTCCTTATCAAAGAACATGAAAATGCAAATACCACAAAAGCACTTCCACCAGGAACTTCCCAGTCCCCCTTAGACCTGAGGATTAGCATCAGTACCTTCTGCAGAGCTTTCCCCTTTCACTTGATGTTTGATCCAAACATGCTGGTTCTCCAGCTTGGAGAAGGTCTTAGGAAGCAGCTCAGATGTGACACTCATAAAACCCTGAAATTCCAAGACTGCTTTGACATAGTCTCTCCTAAAATCAGTGCCACATTTGAACGAGTTCTCCTGAGGTTATCTACACCCTTTGTCATTCGGACCAAACTTGAGGATTCTGACTCTGAAAGTAAAGATAAGGTAAGAATATTAATTTGGAAGGGGATGTGCTTATATATGTGTTGTGGAAGAGGATTTTTTGCTCAGAGAAAAGCAGCTCAAGTGTTGTGTACTCCGGAAAGCTCACTCACGCCTTGCAAACAGGGGTCAGGTGATATCCCCAGCCAAGTGAATATTTTCCTAGATTATTTTTAAGATTTGCCTGTGAAGTTGTAGCAAATCGTGATATTTCCATTCAGAAAATTCTGTACCATGGGGTTGAATAGTACAGCGTGAATAAAAGGGTGAGGAATTTTACAAAATACTTGCATGAAATCCTTAATTTTGCTCCAGCTATATTATGATAAGAATAGCTTTTAAGCCATTTACTAGGGACTAGCTTTAAGTGTTTATTCTGAAAGATTCTCACTACAGGTTTCACATTGCCACCTTACTATGTCTTATTTCCTTGTTTTGGAATGGTGCTTTCCTATAGGTTTCTTGTTACCTCTCACCCTACACTCAAGGAGCTGTAAGTGGTACTTAGGGCAGTTTTATTGTGTTCCAGTCATTCAGATAGGCACTTGTCCTCCTACACTGCCTCCTTCCTCAGTGTTTTAGGAGAGAGCTGCCTTAACCAGTGAGCCCTGCGTTGAGTTCAGTGCATTCAGCTGAGTAAGCTGAGAACATGGCTTTAGTGTGGAGTTCTCCAGTGACTGGATGGACTTTGTCTCAATGCCTATCCTTGAATTAGAGGAATGCTTTTTGGTGTGAAGTAGGGTTCCAGGCTTTATGCACCAAAGTACTTGTACTTCATGCCAGCATTAAAACTTGCTTAAAACCTTGAAATTCTGTGTGTGGGTGCCTTGGAAATACTGGTGCCCCAAGTAGAACTAGATGATCTTTAAGGTCCCTTCCAACCCAAACCGTTCTGTGGTTTTATGATTCTATGATGATTCAAAACATAGTTACTTCTAACAGCAGCAATATTTCCAGCTCCTCTTTGGCACTATACTTTGACGCCAATAAACATATGTCTGGTGCATTTTCCTCTGGAAACATGTTTCCCCAAGAGAAACAAACTAGTGCTTTTCATTTTTTGTTAGTTGATGTAATTCCACGTTTTGAAAACCAAAAGAGAGTTTATTTCAGAATCTGTCCTCAGTGTGACCATAGCCTTTTATTACAAAAAAGAAACATGGTGTGAAAGGAGTGGAGGTGTTGGCTCTGACCTACCTTGTGGCACACTTGTTTCTCCTTTGAAAGGGTCTGGTTTTAGGATGCTTCATGTGGAATGTGTCTATCCCTCTCAGACTCCTTCCCCTATCCCAGGACAGAGTCACAGCCCTTTGACCATCTTATGCTCTTCCCGGATCTGCTGTAAATCACTCTGAAGAGGAAGAAGGTTTAGGTGGGGGAGGGAGGCTTTCAAAGCCTTTTTTCCCACTTAAGTCAAGTTAAACACACAAAATATTATTTTAGCTGCACAGGTTTTGTGTGCTTGTGGCTTGCTCTTAGGAGAAGAGTGGAGTGGAGCTTGCTGGAGGGCAGGGTTTTAGATTAGTCAGTACTAACACCAGAGAAGCCAGGTGGAAGGGGATGGCAATAAAGGAAATCCTTAGCCTACCAGCAGTTAGGAGAAAAATTGTATCTTGAAAAGTACAGTGCAAATGAGAGGCAAAAGGGTGATGGTGGGGTGCAGGGGAGCTGCTGTGCTGCAGAAACAGGAATTTATTTGAGAACATCATTTTATCCAAAGAGGTATTTCTTCTGTCTCACCCATCTGATAAGCATTTTCAAAATTTTTTTGCTTGTCAATAGTTAAAAAAAGCTCAGCATATGATGCATTTTGCTAGATATTCCCTTTTTAAAAAAAAAAAAAGTTGCACAGATTCATAGGCTGTGGTTGACTTGCTTACATAGATCTTGAGAGGAGGGACATAGCAATACAGTTTGTGTCATGCTCAAGTCCTTTATGGATAAAAAAAGTAGACTGAGCCTTGGGAACTGCATGCTGTATTATTTTCCCATAGCTCATGTCACTCACTTAGCTCATTTTGGAATTCTTTTCGATTTGCCAACGCTTGTTTGGAGGTTGAATATTAGGCAGGTAGATCAGTGGCTGTAAGCATGATCTTGTGTAAAAGCCTCCAGTAACTGATTTCAACATTTCCCTGTTTCTCTGCCACACACCTCTATTCAGTTCACACAGAAATCTCATCTCACTTAGAACTATTTATCTTTTTTTTAAAAAAATAAATCTGAATCTGCTATAACCAACGCTTTTCCACTTTTCAGGCTTGGTTACCTTAAATGGCAGCTGTAGGCCTGTGACCTTGTCAACTCTGCTGCAGTGTTGAAGCTGTTCTGATGTCTGACTGCATAAAAAATGAAAAATTCAAAAATAAATTCAAAAAATAAATTAAAAAATAAATTTGCAGTGAACAGAGGACCTTACAGTCTCTTTTCAAAAGATGTTTATTTTAATTTCAATACATAAATTGTATTTTTTTCAGACTTGCAGTGAGAAAGACAGAATAAGAAAACAGTTTTCATTTAGTCCTGACACCAGCTCTGTGTTGAGATGAAAGTAAGTCACAAATTGTGATCTTTCCCTAACTAAAAACTTACAAGCAAAATTAAAAAAACCCCACCTGTCCTGACTTTGACTTTCAGGGTGTTTAGAGCTTGTCCAATTTATTTAAAGGCTCATTTGTGTGTTTCAATTTACTGGTATTAGAATCATTGGAATAAATAAGAGTATCCTAAATTTCTGATAGAAGGCCTGTGAGGTCTGGGTGATAGGTAGCACTTCCTGTAGAGCTGTATGTGTGCCTTTGCAGAAGCACAGCCTCATGCATTAATAACTTATCAAAGTTTTTGTTAATTTGGTATGTCACCAGCTGGTCTTTGGAGCTCAGAGCATTTGCAGGATCCCATTGTTCTAGGGATCAAACAAAAAAAAAAAGAACTCCCCACGTGAAGAACACGGACACCTAGCTTTAAATGTGATTCCTAACACCGTGTTTCCAGTTCTCCCATGCAGCTAAATGCTTGTTATTGGATTTTTTCTTATGGTATGGTACTACCCAGATGCTGAAGGGTCCTGTTGCTGTACTTCTTATGCAAACATTTTGTTGTTTTTAACATTTCACTCTAATTCTTTTTTTAAATTTTTTTTTTTTTTTTTGTTTAACCAGAGGCTTTCACTAGCATCCAGTCAGTTGTTCCAAATTTTGGATATTGTCCCTAAATAACAAGGTCGCAAATGTTTGCTGTTTAACCTCTCTAAAGAAACTCATTCTATATCTCCTTATGGGAGCAGTTATTTATTGCAACAATAAAAAATAAATTTATTGTGATGATTAACCATTTGGGGTTGATGGCTTACAGCTTCACAGGTGGTTAATGCACCTGTACATCACAGAGGTTCAGTGAATGTTGGAGTGGAGTCACACATGGGATAAGAAATGAAATTAGAAGGGCTGAGTCTGAACTCGGAGTGTTCTGAAGTCCACGTCAATCCTTCCCTGAGGCGAAGGTGCTGGCATGGGAGGGAGCTGATAACCCCTAAGTGGTGAGATGTGCATGCAGTGGAGGTTGGTGTCCTCGCAGCTTTCCTTGCCCAGACAGGGGCTGGAAGCTCCCGATAGGTACATCCTGAGTGCGGTGCTTTTCAGACTGCGCTAATGAACAAGGCCATCTGTGACATGATATAAATACTCGTCTCCTTGACAGTACAGTGAGGTGGCTGGAGCTGCTTCAATTTTTAGCTGAATGGGAACACAAGGAATGACTCTCCTGCTTTCTCTCCTCTGGCTAACGCCCTCCACGTGCCACTCGTGAGCCATCAGTGCTGAGCTGATTGAGAGGAGTTGGGGCTGCTCTTGCAGGGACCTACTGTCCCTGAGACCTCGATCCAGACCCAGCTCTCTAGGGCTTGACAGGAGAAGCCCTGCGAGCACTTCTTGTGCCCACCAGTTTGTGGGCATACCTTTCTGAAACTGTGACTTGGCATGCACTTGGCAAGGAAGTTGAAAGTGAATCATGAAAGAAATCAGGTTCCCTGCCATATACTGTGCAGCTGTATTTTCCTTGTATTGCTGCTCTTCAGCTCAGACTAACAGCCCTTTTCCACCTTTAAAATAAATCAGTTTTTGTAAGGATACTCACTGGCCTTTGACTTAGGCCTCTGAGCGATTTAGAAATTGTCTAGGAATAAAGCTGTCACCTAAAACTGCATTACTAGAGGTATCCAGACTTTTTTTTTCTTATAGAATGTATTTGCTTTGAATATTTTATTAAAACCATAACTTCCCAGTTAACAGTTCAGCAAAATGTGTTCTGGCAAAAAAAAAAATTATATATGTGAGTTAGAATTTTTTTTCAGTAATTTTAGACATAAAATACTTTTATTAAGGAAAAAAGTTTACATTACAAATTACAATACAGCATTTAAAATACAAAACACTGGGTTTGACAAAAATGACCCTCAGAAATTTTTATATTGGAAGAAATTCCAAATGCCACATATAATTCAAATTTTCAAGAAACACCAACTCTGTAATGATAAAATGTCCAGCAGAATGGTAGTGAAGGCTTTTTATAGCTCTACTGATGCTGCAGGCTCTCTGGGCCAGCACCTTAACTGTTGTCAGTGGGGAGGAGAGGTTTGTGGTAGATAAGCTAGACTGCACCAGCAGGAATTAATTCCAGTGTACTGATTTAGAGAGATGCAAAATAAATAAAAATCAACCAGTCCGGAGTCAAGATTGAAAAAACTGCAGCCTTGTATCCGGAAAATTAGATTTAGAAGTTCTGAATAATAAACAACAGTTCATTTTAAAATATAGGCTGATTCAGTGGAAGCCAGTGGGAATTTTCGCTGTTCATTTTCATTGTTTTGTTTGACCAAGTCAAACAAATTCATCCGGTCCTTCTTCTGTGGCACGAGAAAGTGCCATCTCCAAGTCAAGTACTTCCTTTCAGTCACTCAGCTGTGCATTTGCCAGTGTGACTGTGTAACCCTGGATGTATGGACAGACTGGGGAGTGAGATGCTGGAGAGCAGAGCTGCAGAAGGACACCTGGGGGTCCTGGTTGTTGGACAAGTTGGACATGAGCCAGCAGTGCCCTGGCAGCCAGGAGGGCCAACCCTGCCCTGAGGGCATCAGACACAGCATCACCAGCTGGGCAAGGGAGGGGATTGTCCTGCTCTGCTCTGCCCTGGAGCAGCCTCACCTCCAGTGCTGGGGGCAGTTCTGGGTGCCACAATATAAGAAAGACTTGGAACTATTGGAGAGTGCCCAAAGCAGGGCAATGAGGGTGGTGAAGGGCCTGGAAGGGAAGCCATACAAGGAGTGGCTGAGGTCACTTGGTGTGTTCAGCCTGGAGAAGAGGAGACTGAGGAGAGACCTCACTGCAGTTACAGCTTCTGTGTGAGGGGCACAGGAGGGGCAGGCACTGATCTCTTCACTCTGGTGTCCAGTGAGAGGACCCAAGGGAATGGCCTGAAGCTGTGTCAGGGGAGGTTTAGGTTGGGTGTCAGAGAAAGGTTCTTCACCCAGAGGGAGGTTGGGCACTGAACAGGCTCCCCAGGGCAGTGGTCACAGCACCAGCCTGGCAGAGCTCAGGAAGCACTAGGACAATGCTCTCAGGCACAGGGTGTGACTCTTGGGACTGTCCTGTTCAGGATCCCTTGTGGATCCCTTCCAACTCAACATAATCAGTAATTCAGAGATGGAAAGTCCATCCAGACCAGCATGCTGACTCTCCCAGTGACCAACAGGCAATCCTTTATGAAACAGGTAAGACAAAGTTTAAGCTTGCAGTGTTCCTTTCTGTAAAACACTCTCCTCACTTTTAGCTCTCACAGGATGAAAGCATGTCCTCTTGCAGGGGTATCCAGGATGTGGCGTGGGATAGCCCTCTCAGAACCAATTCTCCACAATTTTCTCTAGTCCCTTTTGAACCAGGGGAAGTTCATACGGTCAGCTTCTGTGGCATCCTGTGGACATAAGGTCTACTGTTCATTAGAAACTGTGAAGATGAGACCTCTCAGGCAACTTTCAGCCAGGTGTGGACATTGAGAATGGAGTGGGGCAGCTGGCAAGGAAGCCTGTTTGCCCCTTGCTTCAGTAAAGCACTTTCCCAGTGTCTTTTCCCAGGTGCCTGGAGCAGAGATTGGAAACTGTAAAAAAGTCATGCTTTTTAAGTGCCCCAAGTACACTGTCTCCCTTTTTATACTAGGAGTCAATTCTTTATTTCCTTCTTCTGTATTTTTAGTGTGGACCATCTGAATGAAACAAGCAGTCCTGACACTAGCAGATTAATTTAAAACCCACTGTACACAATCTTGTGTTTTGCTTTTGCTCTGTAACTGTTTTTCCTCCTCTCCTAATAAAATTAAAATGAAATGGCCTGAAAGTCATTCTGGCATAAGGGACATCTGTCAGTTATGATCTAGGAATTCTAATTTTTCTTAGAGCTGATTTATTCACAGTCAGTCAGATTTTGACACTAAGCTCTCATTGCTTTGCAGGCTCATGGAGCTCTTGGAATCAAATTTGTGTCTTCTGTTTCTGCTAATGCTAATATCCCACCCATTTGCTTGTCAAAATATGTATAGACTTCGATGGTTTTCAAGATGAATTGGACTGGCTGGCTTGACTGCTTCTAGAGGTTGTGATGTGTTATGAGAAACAACAGATGACATGACTTACCTTATGAACAGTTGTGCAGAGCTTTAATAACATATTGAAACTGGCCCAGAATTGTTAATATTTCTACTTTATGACAGGCCAATGAAAATGTTGTTTTGAAGGTGTTTTCAGTGATAGGACTTTAAAAGTGTAGCAATATAAAGGTAAAATATTTCCTTCTTATTTACATTAGCTGAAAAACAAAGGAGCTGTTTGGAAATTGCTTTGTCAATTGAAGTAGTTATTAAAACAATCTGACTCCATGGTAAACTCTTCCCTCTTATGAGCTGTATAATTTTTTTATAAGCTGGTCGGACATGAAAATGGCCATACTTCTCTGTTTGCAGCAAAACCTTTGAATGGGTTTCTAAACTACACTTTGTCTTAACTGGAACAAAATGCATTTCGTTAATTTTTACATTACAAGATGAGACTACTTAGAAACAACTCAGTTTGATTTTCAGGAATGCATTTTTTCCTACCTCTTTGTTCCACTGACTAAAATGAGGTGTTGTTTATTCACAATGCATTTTCATGCTTTTCCTCATTTGCTTATCTGAGTTCTTGAGTGACTGCTTTTCATGCCATCTAATCTGAATGGGTATAATGTTAGTAAAAAGCCTTTTTCCTTGGGATGGTTGAATTAAAGCAGACACATTCAGTCACTCTTTGCCTTACGCCTTCCTGTGCTGGCACTTGAAACTTGGCAATGCCTGAAGTCAAGCTGAGGTTTTATTGATGTGTCTCTTTGCAGAGGCTGAATGGACTAAGAAGGGGAAAAGCTGGAGTGTCTCCCTGTGGATTGAGTGGGCTTTGTGCAGGAGCTCTCACAAGTGCATGAGTGGGAAGTCAGAGCCTGTGAGAACACCTGGGTGTGTGTTGGACTCATTGCTCTGAGGAGCAGAGAATGCCAGGGCTGGCACTACCTGTGTTGCCAACTTTCAGTTGTCAGGCCACTTCTACCCAGCAATTGCCACACCTCCTGCTAACACCACTCCTGGAACATGCCTCATGCCTGGGGTACCCCAGCTTACTTGCAGAACTGTCCTGCATGGCCAAAGAGCCCACATGAAAGAGGAAGCTTATCACTTTTTCCCCTTCACCTTAAATTTTGTCTTCAAACCTCAAATTAGGACCATGGGATTCCCTTCCTGTTTGGTTTTGAGTGTAGCTTAGTAGTTTTGGACCAGTTTTTTGACTACCTGGCTTGCTTCCTCCAGTCATATCTCATAAATATCTCGTCTTTTGAATTTAAATTGTAGTTGACAGCATGGTTTGTCTCTAAATATGTTAATTTATTCATGCTCACTGGGCATGGATCTTGTCCTTAATTTTTCATGCTTTATTCCGACAGAAGCAAAGCTCTGAAATTTTGAGACTCTCTATGAAATAAAAACTTTGCTCATGTTTTGCTGGGCCATGGACCCAGACAGAATAGGCAGGTAACAGCAAAACGCTTTGCCTGAGACTTGTACCTGCATTTGAGCTGATTATATTCTGGGAAGGTAGCTGAATCAGACATTGTAGATTTTGTAGGTCATAAGACTCTAATCAGAGTGAATACTACTGTGAAATAACACTTGCATTAGGAATAAAATTTTGCACAGGATATAACATTTTGCATTAGAAATAATTAGGGGCAGTATGAAAGAGAGAGAGATAATAGTGATTTGCTAAAGTCAGGACTCTAAAACCAGGTGCTGATTTGCTAATACCTGGCCAGGGGCATTGTTTCTGATTTCTCTGAGCAGTACTGGACATGATAAGTTTGACTAGGTAACATTTTGCTGCCTTTTGCTCTTGACAAGGATGTGTGATATTTACCCTGCTCTACTCCAGGAGACTGACAGTGTCAATAACAGCAGGCAGGTACCCATGCCAGTAGTGCTCATCATTGTTTCAGCACGTGTTTTGCAATGATGACATGGTTGAGGAGGCCAGAGTACTCACCCACCCAGGAAGGGTGAGCCTTTCCTTTGCAGCTCCTTACAAAGTTGAGGATGGAGTCACAATTCAAGTGTACAGCCCAGCCACACAGACCAGTGGTTGGATAACTGGATTTGCTACTCTGGGAATATTCCTTGGTCACTTGAAGGTTTTTAGGGCATGCTAAGGTGGAAGTTATCTCACTAAGTGATATATTAGATGTAGAAGTTACATAAACCACAAAGATACTGCTTAGAGGGAACACAGGGATGAGCCCAGGTTCTTCTGCCTGTGCTAAGCAATCACAAAGAAAAAACAATAATTTAGAAGTTTGTAATGTGCTGTCTTGAGGATTCTTCAAATTTTATGGTTTGTTTCATTCTTCATTTTTTTGAATCTGCCTTTTATAGCCATATATATTCACATTCTCTCCAGCTAGATTATCTAAGATATATTTCCTGTAAAAAAGCATATAGCATGCCCCTCATATTGTCGTGATTAAAGACAGTGAAACGATTTAACCCATAAAACAATACTTGTATTATTTCTTCCTGTCACTAACATTTGGCTTTTATAAGTAAGGACTTAGACTGAGTGTTTGAAAAAAGAATTAAATGTTCTTTTTCCACAGATACAGGACAGGCATGTAAGATATTCCTAACACATGATTTTTGTCTTAAAAAAGAGAAAAATCTTTGCAGATTACAAACAAATAATAAACACTTGGTACTTCAACAACTCAGAAAGGTGTAAATATTTTAAAATTTCATCCTAGGTGAAGGCATGTTGAAATATTATTTTCAGCATTTTGATCAATGTAGTTTCAGTCTGTCTTGAGAGTTTTGTATATATTAGGGTTTACTCTTTTTTTTTCTTTGTTTCTAAGAACAGAAATAGATCTTGTTCACACTGGACAGCAGCTTTTTTTTGTAATGATTCTCATTCTGCAGTGGGCTCACTGGAAGAGCAGGATTTATGCAACTGTAACAGGAATAAAAAACATATTTAATTTTCATTTTCACATTATCTTTCTTTTTCTGTGACAATTTAGAGATTTAATCCTTTTTTTCCTTTCGTAGAAGGGGTTATTATGAACTTACTGTGTGATCTTCATAAAAAGGATTCCAGCTATTATTTTCTGTATCTTTCTGACAGCATTTTCCTAGGAACATTCCAGTGGAGTGGCTTTAGTGGATTGCTGTCATCACTGGAGTTGGTAGGATCTGACCATGTCACGTCTCAGTACTTCAGTCTTGTACTTCCCTTCTCAAATGTTGAAATGGTAGCTTTAAAAATGTCTATTCTGATGGAAATGCAGGTCTAGAGGATCCTACCTGAGACAGTACAGATAATATATTGAAGTGTTTAAAAAAAGATGGCTTACATTGACAGGTTGCAAAGATAAGTGCCTCTAAAAATTCATAAAATAAAAGCTTAGAGCTTAAAAATATTTGGCCTGTGCTGTGTTTGGACGAGTTTGAAGAATGACCCCAAATATGCAAACAGTCCATTAATAAATCAATTTCTTAAGCAGGTATTTCAATGGGCAAAGATATTCAAACTGAGATAACTTCGATGTCCTTGGTCATGGCTGTTGGAAGGCAGATATGCCTGTCCCAAAACAGAAGTGAAGTCATGCCCAATGGCTACAGGAAGAAAGTGAAAACAGGGCAGGCTTTTTTGTTGTGTGTGTGTGATGGGGATAGGTTGTCACAGCACCTCAGCACATGGTGCTGTTTTGGCTCTATTTGAGCAGGGAAGTTCAGTGATGCTGAGACGTGGGCTGCGGGATGGGCATGAGATGTGGATCAGGGGACGCGGTTGTGTTCCCTCCTTCCACTGATGCTAGGGGTCTTTGCAACTTAAATTCTCCTTCTGATCCTACCCCCCCCCACCCCCAGAAGGAGTGTGGTATTATTTCAGTTGTCAAGTAGCTTCTCATTATCAGGACAACCTTGCTCTGAAAGGGATGATATTAAAACTGATCTCATACAGTACAGCACAGGCTGATTTCTTGTATTGGTGTAATACTTCCCAGTGACTGCTAAATTAATTATATTTTGAATGTTTAACTTAAAAGAATCATTACAAGCTTTTTGGTAAAATCATTGGTATTTTCTGCTTGGATACCTCAAAGGCACCCAGCAGAGGGAATGTCTGAATGGATTAACAGAGCCTGGGGATTGTTTTGGCTGTGCTTGCTGTGGCTCAGAATCCTTTGGTGTGCAGACTTTTGGATGACTCCTCTGTGAAAGTACATCCTGCCTCCATGGACATTGCACCTGGTAGATGTCAGGCAAATGTAATGAAGGGCTCCCATATCCCCAGAGTTCTGTTACTGCCACTAGAGGAGAGCTACCAAGAAAAGAACAGATCAGGCTGTGTTGATTCCATCTCCACTGAGACCCAAGGGGAAAAGTGCCAGTGCTTGGTAGGTATTGAAGGAGATACTTCATATTGAAAGAACTTTTATTTTTCAGCTTCACTGAATTGTATTTTGTTTTTCGTTTTAAAGGAAAAATTGCTATAAAAATATTGTCTGCAGCAGTGATGTGAGTGCTGTGCAGACAAGCACTGTTGTTTAATTTTCATGTGAAAGAAGCATGGAACATATCATTAAAAGGGCATCAAATTTTCTCACTCATCTCAGAGGACTGCTGATTCAGTCTATTTCCTCTTTGCTCAGGAAGGCTTCAAATTCAGTTATTGGATAACTTCTGTTCTGTGTCTTGAACATTCAGTTTCTGGCATTTGTTCCTGGGAATAGGAGCATAAAATAACAGAGAATATTTTCTGTCAGCCAAAAATGCAGAAACATCTGAGAGGTTTCCTAGCTATGTTCAGCAGCATCAGAGGGTCCTGAAAGGCTTTTGGAACCATTTTGGGTGATGGGGAACTCCACAGAGAGTTCCAGGGACATGGGAATAACACTAACAAATACATAAACAGTATTTAAAAATAACTGACTTACTGCTCCGATTCTGTTTTTTTCCCATGGTGTCATATAATTACATAAAGGCTCACTGAATGTGTTGAACACACCAGGGTGCCACACTGGACTAGCAGGACTTGAAGAACCACCATAGCAACCCACTGTTTGCATTGTCCAGAAATTACACACTTGTTTTAGTAGAATGTTACCAGTTCATTCTGTGAGAATTGGTGCAGTCAGATGTGCAGGTGTAGGAAAACAAAGAATAAAAAAATGACAGTGTAAAACCAAAGAGAAACACTAGTGGCTGTGGTCAGGATCTCCTGACCCCAAACCAGTAACTTAAGTTGCAGTTCTAAACTAAGTGTATCGTGCTGCTGTTGTTGGACCAAAACCTGGTACTTTTGCTCAGGATAAGTAAGATGTTACATCTTGTTTTGCCTTACTAGTTATCATCAGCCCAGTTTCAACAGGATTACTTTGAAAGAAGGTATATATTTTGAGTAAGTAGAGGAAAGGAAAGTCTCATTTAACTTTGAGAGAGCTGGGGCTGTTCAGCCTGGAGCAGAGAAGGCTCTGGGGAGACTTTATATCAGCCTTCCACTACCTAAAGGGGGTTACAGAAGAGCTGGAGAGGGACTTTTTACAAGGGCATGTAGAGATAGGACAAGGGGGAATGGCTTTAAAACGAAAGAGAATAAGTTTAGAATAGATGTTCATTCCTATGAGGCACTGGAACAGGTTTCCCAGGGAATGTGTGGATGCTCCATCCCTGGAAGTGTTCAGGGCCAGGCTGGATGGGGCTCTGAGCAACCTGCTGGAGTGAAGGTGTCCCTGCCCATAGCAGGCTAGGTGGAATTAGATAATCTTTAAGGTCCCTTCCAACCCAAACCTTTTGATGATGATGATGATGAAGTGCAGGAAATATATCTGGTGACTGCTCCTACAAATGCCTTGAGTATGAAACTCTTTTGGTAACAGAAGTGATCCATATGGCATGTTCTGGGAATTAGACTTTTGTTTCTAAATAGGAGTCGTTAATGTCGTCAATACTGTATTGCTGTGTTTTTTAGTTTAAAAGAGATGCAATCATAAATAATCCTCTTCTTTTTCAGAAAATAAAAAGCCTTTCTGTCTAAAAAAAGAATTTACCCTTCAACAAATTGTGACTTAAAATGTCACAAAAGGTTCATATTTTTGAATGTGTTAATTTGATTGACATTTTAAGACTTCTTTCTATAGTGGCTGTATAAGTAAAGCTTGTACCATTAATTATGGGAAATGTCCAAATAATCACCATTTAGTAACCTGAAGTGACTAACATGTTTTTTTGCACCTGTGCCAAAGTACTGCTCTACAAAATTATGAGGTGAAAGAACTGACTGATCACCCACCCAAATGTTTATTTCTGGATTTGTGTTCAGCTACAAATGGCTTTTGTAGGCTAAACCCAAGGCTTCTTTCACTAAGAGATCTTACAGTGGTGTTGTCAGATGCTGCTCTGAGTGATGACTGGGTAAGGATATCAGTTCTCTGTGAAGTCAAGGAGAATTTGACCAAAGAACATCTAAGAAAATAAGAAAATAGGGCAGATCCAAGATACTGTTTTAATTGAAATATTTGTTAAAATAAATCTTAATATACCTTAATGCAAGCATTATTTTAAAACTTCATAGTATACAAGGAATTAACCTGCAGTCTGCTAAGGGAAGCAGCACCTGAGCAAGGTGTTCGAGATGATGAAAGGAAGGGTTTAATCTGTTGGCTTTTTTGTGGCATAGATAAAAATGTTCTTACGAAATATCCTATCAGCAAAGCTCTTGGCATTGAATCTTCACTCAAAGAAGGTGCCTCCATGGGAGTAGACTCCCTGGGTGAAACTTTGAAGGATACGTTAGCCCATTGCTCCAGCACACTGAACTCGCCATTGGCAGGGCCGGCCACTAACACAGTGGGCACACAAATAACTCTAAAATACTCTATGCTGTTTTGCTGGAATTTATGGATGAGCTCCATCCACCTCTACACTGGGACAATGTGGCCAGTGAATGAGGAGCCAGGTCATGGCTGGTCGAGTGACATGATGCCTGAGCCGTGCTGGCCAGGGGTTGTTGGCTGAGCTGTGCTGCAGCTCTCCCCAAGAGCAGGTCAGCAGCCTAATGGGTATCACCAGGAAAGCAACTTCATGAGGGTCTCTGGGCACAGAAGTGTCCACATTTCTCCCAGAGCTTGAGTGGCTGGTTAAGAGCTAATGATTTTACAGAAGTGTGTCTGCCTCCAGACTGATCACATTGAGAAAGGGATGTTGTAGATCTGGGTGAGCTCTTGTTTCTCACCTGGAAGCTCCATTTCAGACCTCAGGCTCCTTCCGTTTCTCAGCTGAGTGAGGACCACTGCTGCATGCCTGAGTCTTGCAGATGTGCTGTTGCTTTGTGAAATTGTTACAGATATCCTTTTGTTCCATTCAGCCCATCCCAATCTTGTTGCAGCTGAGCATCACTGAGTCAGATCACTCATACTCTGCTTTAGCAGACAGCTAATGCAACTTTCTCTCAAATGAAAGAGCTATGATGAAGAATAAATGGGTTCTAAAATAATGTTGCAAATTAACTGTATCAGTGAGTAATTAAATGAGCTGACTATATGCAAAGCAAAGAGCACATCTTTTTCTTCACTCTTTCTTCTCTGTTTCTTCTCTGACCCTTTCACTCATTTTCATAGTCTCCACTTTGCATGACCATCTCTCTAAACCAGGACCCTGGCTCTTGCTGTGAAGACTGGATGTTTTTAAAAAAGTATTCTGGGACATGTACCTCTCTATTTGACTGCCTTCTAATCCCTTTGTCTGTTATTTCCTTCAGCTTATGTGTGTTTCATGAGCAGTTTGAAGCAGAGGGAATCCTTGTCCTTTCTCTTTGGGTGAGGTTTACATGTGCAATATGCTTCTCCTTGAACAAAGCACAGCTAAGATTCTTTGGGGTTTCCAGGTCCTTGCCTGGTGGAGGCCTCAATCCTTTAGCTGTGATAGACCTGATATTAGAAAATAATTGCACCAGTGATTCACCCAAATTAATGGAAACACCACTGCAAATTTTTATGCCCTTGAATAGTCTTCACAGAAGCCGATACTCAGGAGTTTTCTTTAAGCAGATGCAAGAATATTTTCCTACTGAGTGTCCTCTCCTGAAAGGAGACTTTTTGGTAACACTTTCCCCAGCTATGCAATATTCAAATTTATGACAGAAATAGCTAGTTGCCAGATCAGAGATGGCCTTAAGCTTCCCTCTGTTAATTGCTTTATCCGGTGGATTACGTAGCCAGTGTTAGTGGTTGCTGTTCAAGCAGAGCTTTTGCACATGACTGGGGAAGCAGAAGGATTAAACGTGAAGGAAAAGCAGATTCCATTTTCTAACAAGCTGAAGAGTTATTAATGTTTTTAGAGTATCTGCGTGTGTTTCTGAATTGTGCCTGCTGAAGTGAAAATTGTGCAGATGATCAGTGTTTGATAACGTGTTGTGGAATTAGAGAAAAAGTGATACTTTTGGATCTTTGCATAGATTAAAAAGCATGAGGCTTACTTCTTTGGAAGAAGTGATGTGTGAATCACAAAAAAAAAGGCCTTGGGTGTTTAGGCTTAACAGATCTTTCCCTGTGTAATTCTTCAAGCATTTGTATTTGTATGTATCTATCTACCTAGAGGCTTCCTGGTGCTTTCTAACTTGAGTTAGAGAAAATTAACAGAAATAAGGCATTCTGCTGAACAGGACCACAACAGATTATAAATTCCATGACTAAACCCATCTTCCCCTTAGCAGAATTAAGACTGGGAATTTAATTTAATTTGTAGGTTTATTCCCTTTGAAGAAGTGTATCAGTAAAGGGTATTTGTCAATCTGCTGCTGCAGATCTGTGAGAAGAATCTAATAATATAACTCTCTGTTCTTGTTCATGAAAGTGATCTAGATTTAAAATAACCTCTCCCAGAGGAGTGGGAGTGGAAGGTTTGTTTTAAACTGGGATTAGAAACATCTTGAAAAGTTTACCTGAGTGCCCTAGTTACTGGGACCCATTTACTGTTAATAAGTTTGTTACAGACGTATTTTTGCAAAACAAAGGGATTTGGAAAAAGCTAAAAAGCTGCAGGAAACAGATGAGTTCTTATATAGGCAAACAGCAAGCTGAGATAGCCAGAGAATCTTGTACTTGACACTGCACTTGCACAAGGGCTTGGTGCACAAATACCTAAAAGTGCATCTTTGTTGGAAGAAATGTCCTGTCTCCACTAAATTTGTGGATTTGTGCAAATTACTATAAAAGAGGCAGGCAGGATTTTAGCTAACATGAAAACAGACAAAAAATATATTCCTTCAAGTACCTTTCTGCTGGAATTACAGACCACCATGCTGTACAACTATAATCAAATTATAATTCAGAAAGTTTGATTTTCTGTTACCTTGCATTTTGTTTAAGAAAGAACAGTTCTGTGTCTGCCTTTCTTATCTGCTTTGCACTGGCGTCTGAAAAGAAGAGGTGAAAAAGTATCTTTTTACTTATACAATGTAATGCACCTGATAATCCACCAATGTACTTACTTTTAAGAGTACCAGTTGGCTTGATTTCTTTTTTTATTGCTCATTGAAGAGTTTTCATTTTCTGTTTCAAGATTTCTGCTAAAATAAATAGGAACCCATATGTACGTATTTTGGATATACCCTTGTTGATACTTAAAAATTCAAAGTTTTCTTACTTCTGAATTTTTTAATAATATAATATTTTGAAATTAAATCCTAATTGATTTAAAATAGGGTATGTAGCCATGTTTGAATTCAGAAAAGCATCATGTGTGTAATCCTTGTTTATTCCATGCACCTTAGTTGATCATAACATGTACACTGTAACACAGTGCACCTTCTATAGACACTCTGGCAGTAGATGGAAAAACAGTAGTGAGGCCATAAGTTTAATTATTTACTGCTTGTATCAGGAAAAACACTGAGAAATGAAAAGTGAACACAGATTTTAGGAGCTTACATTACAACGGTGTGTAATGTAGCTGTGCCCTTTCAGGCATTTGCAAAAATTTTCTTGTGAAGGGTTTGCCTACCAATGTCAAATGAAACAGTTCCTTTCTCTGAATCCATCTTGCCAAATAAAACCCTATTTATTTCCTATTCATGGAGAACATGGAAAGCAATTTGATATGCACTGCATTAAAAGTCTTCTTAGACAAAAGATAATATTACCTCACAGTAATTTAGATTTTTGTTCAGGACAGTAGGAATTGGAGGAAGCACCTATGAGGGGTAGAATTGCCCTTGAATTGCCATTATTACTTATTTGGCATCACTGTTTTGTGATGCTACTGCTACTGGCTGGCAAATTCCTCTAATGCTTTTACTATATATCTTTTAATTAGAGCTTTAAAATTTTTTCTTCTCTGTTGATTTTGAGAATACAGATCTCTTAGAATTGTATATAGTCCACTTAGTGTGCAATTTTCTTGTAAAATTAAGTGTTCAGAGTCTGTACAGAATTCTGTTTAGTCAGTAAGGGTCTGTATATATTAGACACTGCACAGTACTAAATAGAGTGGAGCTATTTCAACTCTATCTAGAAATCTGAACCAAGATATTAACAAATATTGCTTGTATGAAAAGAAAGTCCTGAATCCTTTTTATACATCTGGCAATCTTGCCATCTTCTGCACAAGCACTGGAGGGAGAAAAGCTTTTGGGCTCACTCATGAAACTCAGCACCCAGGCTCCCTGTTTTGTAAGGCAGCAGGTGAGATGAATTGTTCAAATGTGAAATATTTTTCTTTTCCGTTCCTTATGTCCATAAAGAGGCTGGTCTGCCACAAACCACCTCATTGTAACTTGGAAGTTCCACTGTTTCTTTAACTAAAAAAAAGTCATCAATATTGTAAGTAGGAAGGGAGAAGGGAACAGACAAAAAATATTTTTAATGGTCTAAATTCTTCTCATACAACTTGATGACTAGAGTGTAGTTATAACATTTGACATTTTCTGTGGATTTTTTTCAGTTATGATGTGACTGTCTAAATATTATTTGTTTATTAATGGACTCTTTCACAGGGGAGATAAGCTGTAGTAATAAATAAATATGATACCGGGATTTGAGAAAGTTGATGTGTTTGGCCATTTCAAATATCCAATAAGAACTAAATGTTTTCTTTGTTTTGGTATGAAACTGTTGGCTAAATACAACATCATGTGATAAGCCATGCTATTTGCTGATACAAGGCCAAACCAGCAGTCCCAATATAATTTTCACAGTCCAAACCATTTATAGTTTGTTCTCAGATCCAGTCAACAAAGACCTTGAGCTGAATTCATCTGCTGGGACAGCAGAAAGCCCATCCAATTAAGAGCCCTCACAAATATTTAAGAAAACTGTACCATATTAAACCCAGTAAGGTTTTTTTTAAATCAGTAAGATTTAATGGCAGATGAGTATCAGAAAAAAAGCTGTTGTAAGACAATGCTAGAGTTCTAGGAAGCACAAATGTAAAGCAGTAACACACAGAAAAGCACTTTGGCCTAAGGAAGACATGGCAATGGCAAAACACATTTGAAACAGTCAGGGCAGAAGTGGCAGCTCTTCAGTGTTATTATTTAGAGCTGAATCTGTCCGGAGAAAAGGCAATAGAAAACTCAATAACTCTGTCATAAAATTGTATTGACTACCTTTTAAAAACAAAGCGAAAACGGCCTCAGTGTTTTGCATTTGGAAGTCTGTCTGCAGGGGCAAGCCTTTAGAAGCAGAAATGGCATCTGGAATCCTGGTCAGCGTGGCAGTCGGTGTGCCATGCCGTGCTCTTGCTCTGCTCTGAGGCACTAAATACGTGGAGTGGCACATGTGTGTGCATCTCTTTGTTTGCCCCTTTTACAACTTAGCTCACAATACATTGTCTAGATATACTGCTTTTTAGATATATCATTTCTGCAGTATAAAACTATTACCATAACCCACATTTAGCTTGTCCTAATCTTGGAATTTTCTTAGAGTATTATGTCTTTTGATGGGGATGAAGGAGATGAGGAAACAGAAATACCTTTTTGTTTATGGATTAAAGTGGTTTAAATTTCAATTTACACTGGAAATGCAAAAGGCCTTGGCTAATTCAGACTCCTGCAGGATTTATGGAAAGGGACCTGCTGGGATACAGCCCCCATGTACTCCTCCTCAGGTAGGTCTGTGGTATTCTCACAATGAAGTTGAGTCTTACAGGTACATATAAAAATTCTGCTTATAGCTGTTAGCAGGATAAGTATGAAGTGCTAGAAACAAAATCTGTCCTTTAATTCCTTGTTCAATTTGAATTGCTTTAATGAAATAAAGAATATGTACTATAATTAATGACTGCATGAAGCAGTCATTAATTCCGATCCATTTCAGAAAGAGTACAAATGGGGAAATGGAATTTAAGATAAAAGTTTGACCTTTGTATCTCACAGAAGAAAACGTCAAACTTAATATGGACCTTATACTGTATGAGGCAGGTCCATCTTTTTTCTGTTACAGAGCACAATAAAGTGCCAGGCCAATTAATCAGTTCCCTAGGCACACTAAAAAGTTAAAAAATAAACTTAATGCATAAAACCATATCTCTCCCAGAATCAAGGAGTGCATAATTCATGGACTTCATTCTTCAGAATTTATGTCAAAATACCAAAATTTATAAATAATAGGCACACAAGCTGTTTCTTGGCTGCTGGGTCAGGAACATCGTTCTGGGGTGCTGGGGAGGTGGCTCTCCCTGGAGCAGACCATGAGGGTGGTGCTGCTCTGCTGAAGGCATCTCTTCTGATTTCATTTTACCACATATGCACCTGCATCTCTTTTTATAAGACTGGTTATGACTCCTTCATGCCCTCATCTAAGGGGCTATACACCCTGGCAAACATTTTAAAAGTTGCTGTTTTCCTCCTTATCCCTTCACATTTTGACAGCACTATCTTGATTTTAATTATATCAGTTAATGTAGTAAATGTTTCCCCTCTCTTCCTTCTAGGAGGTAAAACACTCAGTGACCTTTCTATGGAAATCTTTATGACTTAAATTGTATTTAATGTTTGGTGAAGTCACTATATTTCTCTTTTTTAGACAAAATGAATCCAACCAGCTTTTTTAAAATTTCCTTTTCAAATCTGGAATTTTGGTTTAGAGTCATGCTGTAGCAAATTAGAGTCTGATGGGACAGATTAGAGACATTAGCTACATTTCAGATCAGCTCTATCTAGTAAAACGGGCATTGCTCCCATTTGTAATTAACAAGGACATAATTCGGAAAGAATAAATTAATTGCTCACAGCTATTAGGTCAGTAAGTAAACTAAAGGACTGTAGCTATGTTCAGCTCATTTCTTCCTTGTTTTAGCTATATTCAACTATTTTTGTACCTCTGTGTAGTCTTCTAATCTCTAATTTACTCCTTTTTCTATATTCTGGGTATTTTCATTTTCCATTTCATCCTCTGTAACAATTATTTTTGTGGGTTTTTTTTCTTTCTTTTCAGTTCTTCTTACTTTACTAAACAAAATTTTTATTACATTGACTGTTTTTCATTACAATCCCAGTAACTGCATATTTTTAGGACCCTAAAGGCTCCAATTTCCTGTGATTGCAGCTATTTTTTTCAAAAAAATGAACAAGCGACATTTTAAATTGTTCAGATTTTATTTTTCACCAGATCTCCTACTTGCAAGAATGTCCCAATACGTTACTCCCCCGATGGTTGGAGTCATTCTCTTCCCGTTTAAATGTGTTTGTTGTTATCTTGTGTGTGTTTATTGTTGTGCAGAATGTTGAAGCTACTCCTAAGGCACAGTAATCTAGGTCCTGATGGCTTCTTATGGGATGCACAATATAGATGACCATGCCCTAGGCAGAGGAAGAGTTCATTAATGTAAGAGACACTCAGGTGACATATGAGACCAGTGGGAATGGTCATGTTCTTTCTCCCCTTCAGTTTAACCACAGCTTAGCTTATAATGTTCTTCTGTCCCAGCCCAGTAAGCCTGTTGAAAGCTCAGAGGTTTGAGGTGACACGTGTGGAAAGCTGATGCTCACTGCAGGAGTTTGTGCTTCAGGTGCTTTGCTTTAAGTGTGGAATGATTATGTTGTTTCTCTGGCTGCTACTGCTATGTTTTTTGAAAGCCACATTCCATGCATGGGGTTTTTTGTTAACAGGAATTAACTTAAACATTTTGCCCTAATGTTTTAAATGTATGACATTCAGAGTGGCTCAGAAGCAAAAGTACTTGATTTGACATGCTGTAAATATGTGCTGAAAATTCCAGGTTGGATTAGTGTTACAATTATCAACAAAATTTAAGGATTGGAGTAGACCCATTTTCAAAACCAAATAATAATGAAAACAAATCGTTGTCAATAAAACTAACTCCATATTTGAAAAACAATTCCTGATTTATTCCAGAATTATTCTGCTCATTTCAGAGCAATTACTCTGGTTTACATAAAATGTATGTAATACTAAGTTCAAACTTTTAATGTAGGTCCTAACTCTGTCTCAGGAAATATTGCTGATTGAAAGTCACATAACTTTTGTTTTGATGTTTCCAAGGAAACACAGCTTGCCTCCACTGCCATGTGTGGAAGATATTTATTTTTTCTCATTGTATAGTTCTCTGGATTGCTTTAAAATTCCCTTCTGTGATTACTGCATATTTCACTCTGCATCTGCAGTGTCTTTGCATTGAATTGAACCAGGTTTCTATTCTAATCTTGATTTACTCAGGCACCACACAGATCCAGCTCTCTTCCAGCCACAGTACATTGCAGCTGATTTTACATTTCAGGTTTTTGTTGCTGGTTGGTTGATTTTTTTCCCCACCACTAAATGCTTCCATCACTCAAGCTCTTTCTCTCCTACACGCTCCTGCAAAATGGTTCCTATGGTGACATGGCTAAATACCTCTCTGTATGCCTTGCATTGCCCTCTGTCACCTTTGCCTGAAGAAGAAAAGGTGGCATCATGACATCCCATCCACACTGCTTTTATAACAAAGCTAAATTAACCTTTTTAGTGTATTTTTTTTTCTACAGAGCATTTCCAGTAACTTTTTTTATCCACAGAGGTTCTTAATTAAATAGCAGTATGCATGAACTTTCAGTTCTTGTTCTTTCTCTGTGGCTTTGCCCATATTTCTCCACCTCTGTAGAACTTACTTCCATAATTGCTCTCTGCCTGCAATGCCTGACGTCTCTGACGCAAAGGGCACCCTCCAGAAGACGTCCATGCTCTTGACTTTTAAAGTGCTTCAAAGGCTTTATTACAATTTGAGTAAACGGCTTCATGTTTGTGAGTGTTGCACTCATGCATATTTATGTTACTTTAGAGACCAGAGTGAAAAGGTACACGGATCAGCTACAAGATGTTAAGAATCAGCTTCATGAAAATGTTTCCATAAGGGCGCTAGTATTATTTATAGGGTATGCATTGTGCCAGCCTAACAGTTCACCTGCACTCTCTTTGGGAAATGTGAAGTAGTTTGGACAGCTTTTGCTGAGTGTGATGCCTTAGAGTTATTGTGAAGTAAAGCATGCCCTGCAGCATTGGTTATAGTAGATTACAGCTGCTTTCTTCATGGTGAATTTCTACTGTAGCTATTCCTATACCTTACTTGGTTCCAAATCTAATGTTTCTGTGACTTTGTATGCATTTTAGGAATATTACTCCAGCAAGATAATTACATGCAAGTTTTGTCTACCTATAGGTTGTTAAATACAAATATGCCATAGCCCTGGGAATTATTACAGGGTACTTTGGTTTCTCACATGGAAAAGTTCACCTTTGCTGTATTTACCTCAGTTTGAAATTTTTCATTTTCTTTTCATTTGTTATTTTTAAAGCAAAATATTCTGGCAAGATCTTCTTTATTTAGCTGTCTTTCATTCATGATTTATATTGAAGATATACTGTGGTGCTAATAGCATTGAATATGTAAATCATTATTCCCACTGAGTCCTGCATAACAGCTTTGGGATAGTTTACATGTGGCACAGTTAACATTTCAGTGAAAATGTCATCTTGACTTGCAACTGTGAGGAATTTGTCCAGGTTTGCTTATTTTGGGTTTTGTGTATTTGTTGAACCTCAGTACGGTAGATGAAATATGGAGAAGGATCTTTAAAGTAATGTTCAGATTATGCATTATAAAATAGAGTGATTAAGTTGTGGTCTAGTTGGAAGAGTCTCTGCATGAATAATGCTTCTGGATTCTTGTATTGCTATAGATCAGTTGAAAAATGTCTGTCTCACTATATAAATGACACTTTCACAACCAATGGAAGGCTGATATTTTTTATTATATCTATGATTCAGAAGTGAGCATAGGGAAAATTTTCTCCAGAAATACAGGAGAGTTTTCAAGATTTGGAAAGCTTGTCATTGATTTGGTATTTTCAGCAGGATCTTTGCTGTAAATGAAGTCTATTAACCTGACTTCTTTGAAAACTGGAATCAAAAGCTTCAAAGTCACATAGGTCCTTATTGCATCTTCAGTAATATTCTTAACTGTTCATGGTTTTTAACTTTATACTGCTAGTAAGTCTTGGGGGTTTTTGATTTTAAAGGTTTTCAATAAATTTCTCAGGTCTGAGTGCTTTCTTTTTTTGTGATATGGTAGAAATTTGAAAGCTAGAGCATTGCACTGTTAACTACCAAAAACATTAATAGTATTTCTATATTGCAAGAAAAGTAGCTCAGTAGCTTGCTGTTGAGCAAACACAAGATAACTTGGCTCCCAAAAACAGAGAAATATGCTCCCAAAAAGGGAGAAAATACATCCTTGGGAAAAGGTAGATTTTATCTTATTTATCTATAGATCCATATCTCTCAATCTATATCTATATGTCTATCTTATCTATTTTATCTTATCTATTCTGACAGAACATATTCTGTTTGCATTTTGCCTTTTTTTGTTTGTTTGTTCCAGAAAGGTGGGTAATTATGGTACATGCTAAGCCATCCCTTCACACTCAGTTCCTGTGTTTTCACCCCACAGTGCACATAATATCTGGTGTCTGGAATTGTCTGTTCAGACAATAGCAACACAGGCCATACATCTGATGAAATGTGCTACCAGCTGTCTGATAAACACGTTTTTACAGGGTCTCTGCATCTGTTAATTTGGATGAGTTGATGGAATGGCATAACCACATGCCTGATACAGATGGTAAATTTCAAACTCGTGCTCTTACGTACAACAGTACTGGAAATCACCAATGTAAGGGCTGTTATTCCCTACTATATTAGCACTGATTTGTTTTAACCATGAAGACTTTCTGTTTGTTTGGTAGGTTTTTTTTTTTTAATGGCCCAAACGATGTTGGTGCAAATTCTCTAATGTCATGACAATCTGAGGGAGATACTGGAAATGGAAAATTTCAGCCTGAATGGTTCAAATATGACACATTTATGAGCAATGGAAAATGAGATCTGCTAATGGGAAATGTTTGTCACCTTTAGTAGTAAAAGAGGCTTATAATATTGCTTATGATGCAGACAGAGCAGCTTTTAGTCACTGCTTTTTAACTTTCTCAGCATGTGAAGGGTAATGCATTTGAAATGATTAGTTGGTTTTAGCTTATGACAGTCAAGAGTTCTTTACAGGTGTAATTAATAGAACAGATGATGGCCTTTGCCATTTGCTTAAGTTAGGTCTACAAGAAAAACACTTCCCCCACAGTGTAAGGACACAGGTCATTATGTGTTGTCAGCTTGATTACCTGTGAACATTTATACTTAAAATTTTTCACTCAACTCCCCCCACCCACCCTCCACCCCTGCAAAAACCCCCCAGCAACAATGAAACAACATAGGTATGCATGTGTCATGTATATGTAATGTGAAAGATACCTAGTGAGCCCCATACCTGAGCCTGTGGTAGCTTTGTTAGTGCTTCTGAGCTTTGCTAAATATGTCTGTCTGGGAAGGGAAACATAGGTTAGAAGATGATCCTGAAGGGAGAAGGAGGTGAATAAACTGAGGCCAAGAGTTATGACTTCATCTGTATTCCTCTTTTCCTGTGGCATTGTGGGATTTAGGAAATACCCAAGACCCAGAGGCAGTAAGTCTGCTGTCTGATGCCAAGTACTACTGTGGGATTCCTAGTGTGAGGTGGGTCCTTTTGGGCCCCTTTGAATTATGCAGCTATCACACAAGTCTCTGTAGTGGTGAGATCTAGATTCCTGACAGTCCTGAACTGAGGTTCCTGGGATTCCTCCTCTTCCAATGAGGTTAACGCCAAAGTTGCCTTAAATCTCTTCTGCCAGGAAGGTGCCTGAAGGTGTCTGAGTTACTGAGACATAAAGATTACCAGGCATTTGTATTTTCAGCTTGCATTACCATTTTTCAGGAGAATATAACGGTCTGAGGAACAGCAAGACTTGTATTTCTGAATCATTTGTCTGCACCATATGACTGGCTGATTTAATCCAGGATGTTGTCTCTCTCAGACACTGGCAGAGTATAACTGGAGGCAGTTAAAAGGTGGAATGCACACTAACTTATTTGATGGGGAATTTTTTCTGACTTTTCTGTCTAGTGTGAGGTGTGAAGGCAGTCTTTTATGGATTAACCTGGGATGTTTTATTATCCATATAAAGGACTAAATGTTTTCTAGTGATTACCAAATCCTTCGCTTGGATGAATCTTGCCAGTAGTTAAACAAGGTTATTTTTCAGTGTTAATTAAAAAGAATATTCCCTATCCTGCTTTTAATTCTCTTTCTTCTTTCATTGAATGTCGCCTTTCTCATGCATTATGGCAGAGGATCATTAAGCTTACAAGCTCAGTACCTTTAATGTCTGTATTACAGATCCCCTCCAGCCTTTCTGGCTGCTGACTTCATAGCTGTTAACTCTTAACGTTTTGCCATCCCAACATTGCTGTGGGGTTTTCTTTGGTGGGGTTTTTAGATCACTGAGGAAAACCCAAATGCAATTCCTTTAAATATCATCATCTTAATGGGCTTCCACTGAAAAACTGATCATTCTGTGTTCTCCATTCCTTCCCTTACCCTGCTTCTGAAATGACAGAATACCATCCTATCTAGCAGATATATTTCCTTTCTATCTTCTTATGAAAAGCTTTGCCACAAGCTTTCTAAGTGCTGTACAGGCTCTCACATTTTGGTGAGTGTTCCTTTCAATAGCATTCCATTGTACTTTGGAAAAATCATCCTATTTACAATCTTGTATGTGTATCAAGGTGTGAAGTAGTTCTATATTGGTAATTTCATAATGAACAAACTGGTTGGGACTGAGCAAATGTTCTGCTTGCCTACAGTACACATGGTCAAACATGAAGCTTTTTGGCTGACTGAGCTGCTAGCAAAACAGGAAGAAAACAATGCAATGTCTTCTTGAACTCAGCTGAACATTGGTATCTTAAGAGTTTACAGACCCCCTTACTCAGTACCTTCTCAGGCTGGTGGCTGGGACTATATGGTGATTACACCCATTTTTTCCAGTACCAGCTCTTCTGCTATCTTTCTCAGATTGTTCTTCTTTAATCAGGGCTTGTTAGTATCCTAAGTGTGAAGAAAATTATGATAAAGACATTATCTTACCTCCATGAAAATGTCCTTACTCTCCTTATTGAAGAGTTTTATATATTTCACACCATATGCTGGTCTGGTAGACCTGTGAATTCATTGTTCCTTCCACAAATAGAAGTCTGAGAGGATAAAGAGACTCACCTGAGTGATTTGGAAAGCTGCCTACCATCTGGACATACCTTGCTGTTGGTATGATGGTGGCAAGAAGCCTTATCATGTCTAAGCTTGCCTGGGTCTCCTGTAGGGCTGCAGCAGGTGGAAATGACGTGCAGCATGTGCTCAAAAAACCAACTGCTTCAGAAATGGCAATTCATACAATTGGGAAAATTAACTATGTGATGGGATTGTCTCCCACAGGGAAGTGGGCAAAATCAAGTGGTGGATCTATAATGACCTGTGAAGCAAACTGATGAAAGGGATGGAAAAGTGAACATGAAATGCCATAAGCATTTTATATTCACTCTGCTATAGTGAAATGTCTGCATGGTGACACTGTCTTGGTTTAAGTCTGAGACTTTATAAGCATGCAAAAAAAGCGTATGAGACTGATGATGAACTATAAACTTCTGGTCTATAAATAACTTTTAAAAAATTTAGATAGATTATGACTACTGAGAAATATACCTGTATGTGGGCTGGAAATGTACTCTGCTGTGTCTCAACTTAATGCCTTGCCAAAGGGCTGACATATTAAATATTGAATACCAGTTTTATAATGGACTTTACTGTAATTCAGGAATTGCAGAGCTAGCTGGCTTTGAGGACAAAATACCAACTCACTTTATTATTTGCAACCACAGGGCAATGGTGTGACAAATTGGTACTTGAGGTAAGGAACAAACCTTATGTGCAACGGCAATGCAACAGCATTTTCAGTAGTTGTTTGGACTAAAGACCAAACTGATATTTAGTATGACTTCAAAACACTTTGGATAGTTTTGAAAATCCTACAAATAGTCTTCTGTTGTAAAACAAATAGAAATCTGTGACCACAGAAATGGGTTGTTTTCTGAAGCAGTTACGTATTTGTGATAGATAAGCAGCACCTGCTAATGGCAACTGGCAGTGTGATTATTTGAGAAATAGAAAAGATTCAGGGCCTGATTCTCTGCTGTAGCAGATCTCTGCTACATGGACATACAAACCTGGGTAAAGTGACAGACAGTCAGAAGTGTGCTGCATTCATTTACTGTTTGAACAAGATGACTGCTTGAGTTTCTAGGCAAGTAGGAATTGAGATCATGACAATTTCATAGCTGGTTTCCAAGTTTAGCTTTTTATGCTAGCAAATTGGAATAAATTTAAGCTGGCAAGAGGCCTAAACTGCATGTCAGAAAGGGCATGTTAGACAGATTAGCCTACATGAAATTAGCTCCCAGAATTATTCAAGAATTTTGCTTTATATAAACATTGGATTAGAATCAGACAGTCATGAGAGTTGACTGTATCTACCCCAGCAAGCATTGTGGAGCGCTAGGAACAGACCTAGAGGGCAAAACGGCTACTGCTGAGTACTCAGCACAGACATTATTTGTATTTCTGTGGGTTTGACTGTAGATGGGCTCTTGTCTGGTCCTGTGGGCTGGCTGCCCTTTGGAATGTGGAGTTCAGAAGGGAAACTCCTAGAGAGCAGTCTGCTCTCTAAGCCTGCTCTGCCAGGCTTTGCTTCTGGAGTGAGATCTCATCCAAATTAAAACACTATAATAGTTGGGTATCATCCGAATCTACTGTTTTGCTGAAACAATTTAATGTTTCAGCCATAATTACTGTGCTATGAGCTTTATGAACCTTTCATTCTTTTCTGTGCAGCCTCCAAGGTAAATTAGAAAGTTGCAGCAAGTTAATTCAAATGAACCCTGAACTTTAAAGAAAACCTTTAACTAGATGATTTTGAATCCTAAAAACACCTTGTAGTATCTGCAAATAAGAAAAAACTTAAATCTCATATTTACCACTGTTCTGCCACGGTTTGTCTGCCTGTCTGCTGAACATACAGGCTTTTCAGGTACCATCTTGAGGCGCACACATCTCCCCAGGTAGTGCACAGGAAAACAGGTTCAGTTCAATTCAGTTGTTTACACTGAATTAATTTGGTGTGACTGAGATGCCCTAAGGCACATGAGAAGGTCTCATAGGGCTGGTGGAATGTGGGAGACCTGTGCTCTTTTGGAGCAGCAGTAGGAAGCCAAGAGCAATACCACAGAACATGTCAAATACTATTAATGCAAATGTGCCAGCCAGTGAATTTAATACCCATGTTTTATACTTTGTTGCACCATGCTTATTAGATGCATGAATCGTTATTTGTGTGTAACCCCCAAATTCATACAATTAGCAGTGCTGAAAGCGGTGATGCTCCACTGTGGAATGGTAAGACACATGAGGGTATCACAGAATAACACCTCGTGATGATGGTGGTCCACCGTGAATTTGTAGTTAACAGGGATTTGTTGTATTCATGACTACTGAAGTGTACTTTTTACTTACTCCTTTTTAATTCACTTTTAGTGGACAGTAGCTGATTTTCTTTTGTGATGGTTTTGGTTTTCCTGTGGTTTGGGTTTTTTTTCAGGAAAATTCTTCTCTGTTAGTTTGTTTCATCTTTACTAAGTTGTAAATGTACAAAGTCTTACACAGCAGCACAGTTCTAGTGCAAGACTGAATCTCACCTATATCTTTTTGAACCTTTTTGAAGGTTGGAATATGCTTGAAATGGTTCCCTGAAAAGAGATGAATTGCCACAAATATACCAAAACTTGAAGATTGACCACAGATACTGCTATTTCCTCTCAAAAGCTGTATTTGGTACAGAAAGGAGGAGTATTGACTCTTTCATCAACTGGACAGATCAGAACAAGTTTAAATTATTTCCTGCAGAAAAGATAATACAATTTTTGTTATGAGTAGCAAATAATAAGCTTAAATTCCTAGTCAATCTTAGTTATTAATGACAGAATCAAATCTTGCAGCATGTTTGGAAACTGTTCGCCTGGCATGTTTCATTTTCTGTAAAGAGCAGCTAGAATGAGACACTTATTTGCAGCATATTTCACTTTCACAGCAAATCCTAATGATGGTGACATTTAAAAAAATATAGTTTTGCAATAATGCCATTACAAAGCCATTTAGGCTTGATATGAGTAGCAGAGGTTATTGTTTTCTCTAGAAATATCAGATTTCTTTTGGACGAAAAAGCTGAAATACATTTGTTAAATGTACCATAAAAGCACTGTTACCCAAGGGTTTTAATTTTCCTTTTTAGCAGTCCAGTTTGATGAATTGTCCTGATTAGCTCTGAGGAAATTAATTTAAAATTAGGTGGGACTCAAAAGGAGAAAAATAGTGACATGCTTGGGAGTCGTTACGGACTGAATCATATGAAGAATTAGATGTGTCAGCTAGGAAGAGGCACATTTATTTAGTTTGTTTGATTTACCTCACACCCAGTAATGCCTTAGGTTTTAACTTTTATATTTTTCAAATTCTGTGCTGCCTAGTGTGTAACTCTGAAGTTTCTTGTATCCTGTTAACTTCTGCTCTCTCGTGCTGGGCAGACACAACAAAGCCTCTCCAGGTCTGCTCTTCAAGGACACCCAGAGCATCCTAGGCCCAAAATGTATAAACCAAAAGCCTCTGGTGGGGGGCAAGCTGAGGGAAATCACATCATTAAACTGGAGCTTTAATTGGAGAATTAACACTGATATGCAAATGAACCAAATCTATAAAAGTGTGAAGAACTCGTGACCTGTGGTCCATCTTGGGGTTCATTTTGGCAGCAGCCTCTGGCTGCCCAGGCTGTGCCTTTGAAGGCCTTTCAGATAAATACCCACCTTTATTGCCTTACTCCTGCCTGGTCTCTCTTTTTAGGTGGCCTCTTAAGGCATCACCAGGATCATGGTAACCGGTTCATTAGTGAATTCAAAACCAGAGAATCATTGCTTACCCCATTTAATGGCCCGAATCTCCGCTGTTGCCCTGTGTCCCACGCCCACAGGAAAGGCAGGTTTCCTCAGCTCGCAGCGGAGCAGTGCCAGCCAGTCTCTCACGGGACTGGGCCGGTGGCACACGCCAGGAGAGAGCAAAGTGGGCTCTGCCAGCCCTCACCTGCTCTTAGCAGCTGGAGAGGACTCAAATCACAGGCCTGACCTGGAGAGAGAATCCAGCAGGAGCCTGGCTGCTGCAGAGCCCTCTGGGGCACCTCTGGGCACGGGTAGAGGCCCCTTTGGCGGGTTCAGGGTGAGCAGGGAGATGCCCAGGAAACCCACATGTCCCACACCACCGCGGGAGGCCTCGCACCACTTTGGTCTTGTGCAGAAAGGCTGCTGCAGTGCTCTTTAAGTTGTCTAAATCCTTTTTGTGGGGCTGGCTCTTGGTTCTTTCTGGCTAGCCAGCAGTAATAACTAAGATAACAGAGATAATTTGTGTAGCTCGCTTCTTGAGTTGCACATTTTGAAGGAAGGAGGGAAAATGTATGTTGATGAAAAACGGCTTCCTGGTTGAGTTCTGTAAATCAGGAACAACAAAACAGCTAAGGGAGTTTACAGTAAAATCAGAATATGCCCTTTGCTGTCGGTCCCTTCATGCAGTCTGGTCTGTAAATGGAAGGCTACTGAAACGCATTCTCCATGTTGTCATGCATTTTAGCTCCTTAATTTGGCTATTCAGTTTGAGCAGTCTCAGGGTTTTTAAACCCCTTCAGCATTGTCCTATGACAAAAAGGCATGCAACAGGGTGTGCCAAATTAACTTAATTTCTTTAATTTAAGGGGCACACACTTGCAGCTGGATGACAACTAGTGTGAAATTGGACATGGTTGGCCAACAGTAATGGTATAATTTCTCATTTTTGCTTTATTATATCTGCTAAGTACAAATTTACCTGCAGAGTTCAGCCAAGAGGAAAAATATCAACAAAATTAGTATCCAACAGAAAGGGGTTTTTTGTTCTTTTAGCAGCTCTTTTTCTTCATTAGTTATTTTTTTAGAGAGCTAGTTTAAATAAATATAACTAGTTCCTTTCTGTGGTTCCAGAGATTATATTTTATAATTATCCTTTGAACATTTATAATCTTTTAATAGCTATTTTTTTCTCGACAGCATGACAATAATTGCTAGATTAAAAAAAAGAGCAGTTTGATTAAGCTTGAACGCTGGCTTGATCCTATTTCTATTGAAGTCAGGGAGACTTCTTCAGTAAGAAGAGAGTTGGAATTTGCTTCATGATTTTTTCTTTTCTCCTGCCAAATCCTCTTTCACTCATCCAAGACAGCAAAGAGGTCTGCTTTCAATCACAGTGCTGTAAATCTGGTCTAACTGCATTGACTCAATGGGTTTATTTTTGTAGAGATCAGTATAAGTGAGAGAAGGATTTATCCCAGTTGGATTCGTGCTTCTTGTTAGTGAGGCAATGTACTATATAATTGGTGCTATCAATAAGACTTTCCCAGTATTGATTTCTTTTTCAGTATGGAAACAGATGGAATATATCATAAGCTCTAACTGATATGAAATGTACAGTATCTCGCAGAAAAAAAAAAAGAGTTTGTATTTGGCTGGGCTTTTAATCTTTTATCCTGATATTTAACCATAGCAATGAAGTGACACGTATCACTATCCATTGCTCATGTTTTGTTGTTTAACTGTCCTAGAAGATGTGACTGCTGACAGAATTGGAACTGTTTGAAGGGTTGGATCCTAAAGTAGGGAGTGCAGAAGGTGCTGCTCATTATTTACAGCACCCACAAGGTGGAATATGAGAAAACACTTAATTTGAATCTTAGTCAACTCACAGTTAATGGAAGAGAAGGCTATGAAGGTAACAGCAAAATCTGACAAAACTCACATGCTCATAGCTTCATTGAGAACAGGATTTTAGCTTGGAAAAGTTATAGCTGAGATAATAAATGTTCTCTAATATAGTTATAAGAAAACAGGGAAGGAGAGAGTCTTTTCCAGACAGATGGGAGAGCCTTAATACAAAATCTTAGAAGGAGCCTTATATTGTTTAACTCTGTGGAAAAACAGCTTTGAGTGGTTGCTTTGATAATCTGGGAGCTCTCAGGCGATCTCAGTTATTACATTTTAGAGCCAAGACTTCTTTGGCATGGATTTTTATATGGCCTTTGACATATTTATTTTTGCTGCAGTTTTTCCAAACCAGCAGGGACCGTGCTTAGACTGTGCTTAGAAATCTGGAATATGTTCAAACAATAAAAGAGGAGAAAAGATAATTTTGTTCTTACAAGTTCTGATATACAAAATAGCTAAAGGGGCCACTGATTTTTGTGCTTGGCACCTCCTTTATATTTTGCCAGATTTATATAAATGTATATATATTTTAACTATCTGTTTTCCACCTGTGCACGTGTTACAAGAATTCATAAAACATAAATTAGGTATGTATGTCCTGTCTGACACGTTGTTTGTGAGGCAAGAGCCATTACACCATCTCATTTAGAGATTACAACACATTCAGGAAGTTTAAATTACTTATCTTTACGAAAGGAATACAAAATTAAATTCTGATTCGAGCATGCCATTTCAAACCACCTTGATTCTCATTAGGGTTCTGGTAATCTAATGTTAGATTCATTACCATCTAAAATTATTGCAATCTGCTGCCTTTTGTTTTCATACAATGTCCATAATTGTTCCACGTGATGTCAGTAATTACTGAGGCTGCTTTAGGAAGATACGCAAAGACATGGCAAGAAAAGATGATCAAGCCAAGTTTAGATTTGTTATGTGGTTGTACATGTGCGTCAGAAACTACATTTTAGCAGTGTATCTGTTTACACTTGGTGTTGCATAGGTTCCAGAAAAGGAGGAGTTACGCTGCAGGATTGGGAAAACAAATTAAATATAGTCTTGAATCATTCAAGATTGAAAGGAATGACTCCCAGCTGTATGAGGATGAAGCTTCTGTTGTATTTAATAATTTTTTACTTCTATGTCTTTTAAAAACAATATATGCTCTTTCCTTTGTAGAATCTACTCCTCTTCCATGCAAAACAGAATAAAACAAACACTCATACTTGCTGAAAATGAATGTTACTGACCACAAATTAAATTGCAGATTATAGGATTTGAAGCACAAAAATATTTACTCTCACTATATTTACTATTGTAATCTGTTCTGCTAAATTTTTCTCCTTATTTGTAAATCAATAAGGCTCTCTTTGCACCCCAAGAGGCAGGATGAAGCGAACTTAATTTCTGTTTGTTTTCATATACCTTATTATGAACATTTCATGAATTAAATGAGATTCTGTAAGAATATCAACATGAAATAGACATTCAGAGTAGTTTTCTGTAATAATGTAACACTACATCACAATCTGATCCATCACTAGAAAAGTTAAATTTTTGAGGCAACCTGAAGCCACTGTGGGTAATGTGTCTCAGTTGTGTTTGGAACTGTTAAAAAAAGAGGGGATATGAGAACTGAGACATGCAGGTGTGATGGTGGATGCTGAATGTGAAGTACTTGAAAGGTGTTTTTCATCCCATAATTTTATTTCTCTTAAAAATTCCAATCTTGGTTGCCAGAAGCAGGTGCTTTTGAGAATATTAATAATTTCTTCACTTGTTTGTTTGGTTGTTTTTTTGTGGTTTGTTTTGTTTGTTTGTTTGGTTTTTTTTTTCCCTAGTACACATGCCCACCTTTCTTTTAGAAGCTTGTATTCTTTTAGACATAGATGAGACTTATTTAGTGTGAATGAAAACAGAATCTCTGGCTAGACATACAGTAGATGCAACAGATCCCACGTGTTTTAGTTCCTGATCCATCCAATTAAAGGAATTCTTCTGTGGTTGGAATTAGAAAGAAGTAGCATAAACCTGTAAAATGTCAGAGTTCTCAAATATATGTATATTTATTGGACTAATTAACATTAAGAAAAACTAAGGAACATCAAATTGAAACCTATGCAAAATAGCTGTTAGTTTTGGCTTTTGCATGAAGAAATAAAAAAGTATCAAGTTTGATGCCAGTAAACTGTCAATTTGTGGAAGCAGCTGTAAATCAAGTACTGCTTTATTATATTGCTGCACATTTGGAATAAGTTGGATTACTGTAGTGGGAATTATTTTAAATTTATACTACTGAAAATGAGAACATGATGTTTCCTGAAATCACTAGCCAAAGTTTATGACAAAAGCCAGAATTTACTAAAGAGAAGAAAAAAAAAGAAGAGAAAAAAAAGAAGAGAAAAAAAAAATCAGTGTTAAAATCAAATGTCAAGAGATTAGTAGATAAACTTGGACTCTTATTCTTATTTTGTCAGGTTTAAGTGCTTTTTGAAGCCTCTCTTTTGAATGATATGGAAGAAGGAGAGCAAGAATCAAAGCAGGCTAGAGACAAGTATGATGTCTGAACTGTGTTAGAAAAGCGAGCGTCCTTTCCAGATTAAAGATGTTTTTCCCAGATGAACAGAAAGCAGATTGTTGTTGATTACCAGTAAATCTAATGAGAGAGAAGATACTTGGAAATTGGCCTCAGATCACCTGGAAAATTCAGCAACCAAAGAGATGAAACCAGATTCTCAGGAGGCATTAAAACTTTTCACTCCCACTGTAGAACAAAGACTAATGAAAGTCACCCCATCAAAGAGTTTTCCATCTATTTTTATAGGAAAGGGGAAGGAATTAGTGGCTAAGTCAAAAACAGATTTCAGAACACCAAAAATCATCTTCATTGAAACAAAGCTGAGAACTTCTCACAGCAAAGCTGCTGAAATGGGAGAGAAGTTCTGCTTTTGCTGACTCCGAGCTCCCAGTGTGACTTTGTCATTAGCATCCCATGAGGGGTATTTAGCTTTCTGGCTAGGTCAGTTTGGAATCCTGATCTCTTCCTCCTCGCGTCAAGCAGCAGCTTCTTAGTCTTCTTTAAGAGAGCTCTTCGGAAAAAAAACCCACAACACAACAGCAAGACCAAACAAACCCCCACAACCACTTCCAAAAACCCCCATAAAACCAAACGTCTCCTGAGCACAAAGTGCATCAGCAGCCCTGGTGATTCAGCCTGGACTGTCTGGTGTTGGTCAACAGCACGTGGAGGGCAGGAGAATAGAAGGACCATAGATTAGACTAACACAGCAAATCTAGTGCTGGAATTGTGGTGTTATCACAGGGCCAGTAAAGAGTACATAATTAACCTCCTTTTGAACAGAACACATTCTATTCCAAGGTTTATGCTTGAATAAGCATAGGTAAATGATTACTTCTCTGCTAGGAATTCAGCCTGGCTAATCAGTAGGTGTGTAAAGCTGATGCTTTTTGCCAAATACAGGCTGTTCATGGAACTGGTTGTTTTATTGAGAGTGATAGCACAGCAGCATCAGCATGAGAAAACACAGCATGTAGCCTTTGCTGGTCTAACCAAGAAAAATATGGTCTGATATTACCTGGGTAGGTGTACAGAAGTCAAAATGAAGACAAAGGGGGAAATCACTTTGGCATTATGTAGCCTAAGCAAAGTAATCAGTCTCTGTTAGCAGAATGCCAGCTAGGTTTGATAAAAATATTTAGTGGAAAGGTATGCCCAGAATTCATCTGAAATGGACTTTTAGAAGTCTGCTGTGTTGCATCAGGACAGAGATGTTTCTGTTTTTCTTGGTCCAAATACCACTAACTGAGATATAATTAAAATATTTATAACTTGAACCTAGCTTCAATCTGATAGTATTGATATATCTGAAAATATAATTTTCTTAATCTGTATATAGTGAGAGATATTCCTTCAATTGAAATGCAACCTTACCACCTTTTCTGATTGAAAGTGCTTGTTTCAATAAAACCATAACTTTTATGTTTTATCGCTTTATTTACCCATTGTAGGATTGAAGAGTTTTGAATTTGGGTCCCCATGGATCCATATTTTATCCTTTGGCTTAAGTAATGTATACCTGTGAAATACATCTCTTTCCTTGAATTGACACAAAGAGGTATTTTGCTTGGGTATTTTTGACCAGCTACTGTCAGTATCTTGTGTAACTATTAAGAATGCATCTCCCAGTCTTACGTCAGGGAGGGAATATTTTCGAGGGTGACTGAAGAGCTTGCTAAAGTCAGCATTGTTGGAACTGTGTGGCTACAACAGCTTTGAATATGAAACTGTCCCCAACTATGAAAAACAGTAAAATTTAAAATACATTTCTCAGATATGTTGCCAGTTTGAATTCTGACTTCAGAAGAAATAATTTGCAGGTCGTTTCACTAATTAATTTCAGCATTAGGGTTACTTCTGGAAGATTTATTCTGTTACAAACTAAAGTATTTGGAACAATCTTGTATCTCCAAAAATTTTCAGTTCTTGTGTGATCTGATTTTAATACAAAATCAGAAATTTTAAGTGCTATAACAAGAATGTCCTGATATAACAGATTAAATGTTAAGGCACTGTGGGAGAGCAACGTTGTTCTCATTTCTTCTTGTGTTAATCCAAGACAGTTTTCCTGATGTTGCTTATTTATACATATGAAACTCTGAGATTGGTTGACCTTTGTAGAATTTAGGCATTTGGTGATTTGAAGTGAGCAAGACAGCAAATGGAAGCTGATCTCTGGAAAGCTTTTACAAAATAAGCTTTGATTTCATTTTTTTATTGACTTCAATTATTGACTGCTTTTGTGAAATGTGAGCATGAACGTGTTGTGAACCTTTGCAATCAGCAGAGAATGTATTTTATATATATGGTCATCCATGTTCAAATAGTATATAATTTCAGAGCATAGGAAAAAGCTGCAGAGAACATCTCTACACAGTTAAATTGGCTGTTTATCCATTTATTTCACTGTGTAAGGATTTTTATTCAGGGAGCTTAAAAGCAATGAAAATGCCTTGGTAATCTGTGATCATTTAACATACTTCAATTTGGTTATTGTGTATGAAATACAAAGGTGTTTTCAATTGACTGAGGGGCCATCTACCAAAGCAGAAAGAAAAGAAAGAAATTCCATTCTTCCATCTTTTCACAAGTCACTAATACATCAAAAGGAATTTTGATAAACAATATCTTATTTTCTTGCCTGTTGAGCAAAGGGTGTTATTTCCTTTCACAAACACGTGTGGGAAGAAATTGGGGAAAATGGCTAGTTACACTGTTTAGCTATGACTGACAAATCACAAATGGCACCAGAGAGGTGTTTGTGCCAGACTTCCCATTTATTTCCACTGATGCAGCATATACTTGTGTGTGTTGGTAGATACGACCTGGAATGTTTTGTGTGCTGCAATAAAAGGTGAACCTATTTTGATCATTTGAGAAAGGAGAGATTTTCCACTCATTTGTGATCCTGTGTCCTCGAGCGTGCTGCTGTCAAAAACAGCCTCCCCATTAATTCCATATGACTTCAAATTAGGCCTTTTCGTTGCTATAGCTCAAGAGAATCCTTTCTGGAGAGCCATGAGTTTTGAAAGCAATTGGAAAATTTGTTTAAACAAAAGATCTCATACTGTCTTGTCAGAAAATTTGTGTCTTAAAACAGAAATAGGCAATAATCAGTCTGCTTTTCTGTGTCATTTCTTCTTGCCTTAAGCTGGGTAATCATCATAATTTTCTCTCATTTCCTCGACAGATATAAGAATAGTTTCTTATTTTTAAGAAATCAACTAATCTGTGAATAATACCATTGATTTAAATCAAAAGACTGTTGCAGTGTGATTAAGGACTACTAAATTTTACTGTCTTTTAAAAAATTATTATTCTTATGGAATATTGTGCAAGAATAGAGTATTTGAGAGAATTAGTTTAACTTATTCTAACTTTATAAATAAATCATATGATCACACTTGACAAGTCCAATATTCTGTATTCTCAGTACATCAACCAGTGTTTGATTTCATAGAATCATCTGCCTGATAATGCAATAACATTTCATATTCCTTTACGTGTTCTCCATAGTCTTAATAATTTATTAAAAAACTGTGAAAAATAATGCAGTTGCAAAAATTGAGTGTTCTGGAGGACACCATGTCTAGCCAAATATTGCAAGTTATATTTGAAAACTAGGGAAAGATTCCTTGGTTTTGTGCATGTGTTAATTTGAGTACTCCGAAACAACAACTGATAATGCTCATAATAGAGGATTTCCAGTGTAAGTGTGTAGGAAAAATCTATGTATTATATGATATTACAGCACTTTAGCAATATCTGGTATCAGTTCAAAATAATTTTAATGTAATACGTTAACTGGGCCCCACACAGGTCTTACTGCTTGTTGAATCCAAGTATATCCTGACTGCTGAAGGAAGAGGCTATTTATGAGAGGCTGTGCATGTAAATGAAGTACATGAGTCAATGATAGGCCATATAAACCCAAATAAATGAAAATGCAGAACAGCTACTGAGAACACATGTGTTACAGATGCTCAGTAAAACTTAGCTCAGAGTTTTAAGCTAAATGACTGCAGATTTCCAGGTAAAACCTGAAGAAAATCAGGTAGACTAATTTCCACAAAGAGAATGTGGTTTTTTTTTTGGCTCTTCTCATGGCACCATTTTCATAGGAGACTTTAGGCAGGGCTCCACTCCTCAGCTGCACGGGGGAGAGGAAGCTGTGGGAGAGATCACTTATCAATTGCTGTCATGGGCAAAACAGGCTTGACTTGGGGAAATTTGTTTAATTTATTACCAATCAAATTAGAGTAGGATAATCAAAGGTATAACCAGCTCTTAAAACCTTCCTCACTGCTTTTTCCTGGGCTTAACCACTCCTGAATTCTCTGCCTCTTGCCCTCCTTCTGCTCTTCCAAAGGGAGTAAATATCCAAAGGACAAAATTTTGAAAGGCATCTAGGTCTTTTCAAACTGACTTTTGAAATGCAGAATTTGGACTTAAACGCTTTAATACTCTAAAGAGTTGTGGGAGTCAAAATGCTGAAAATGGGGAGGCTCATCAAGTGCTCTGCTCTTTAGGGAATTCACATCTCCAAATTAGCTGCAGGTCAGTTTTTGCACGGGTTATAAATTGGTTAAGTTGATCCTGTGGATATGTGTACAGACAGCTTTTCATTAGCTCCACTCCTCCTCTCAGCTTGTCCCGGGTAAGCTGGCCATGCTCCAAAAGCAAGGTGGCTGCCTTTGCATCATGCTGCGCCTGAGCAAATATTTTCTGCTTCTCGGCAGGGAGCTTCAGCTGAGTCAGAGCACTGCTAGGGCAGCCCTGTGATTTCTGGGGCTGGCTGGCTTGTCATCTGCCTACTCACAGCAAGCCCTGAGAAGCTGTGCAAAGCTACCCTGAAGTATCCAAGGTCAGGAGTCTGCAAGCTGAGTAGGGAGCTTCGTGAGGCAGCAGTTCTTAATATTTTTAGACTGATAACTTCCTTTGTCCTTCTTTGCTGTAAAGCCTGGGTCTCCCATTTTCATTCACACTCACACTTGCCCCATCTCACCACGCTCCCTCCAGGCTTTGGTGACCCCCATGCAGCAGTGGTGAGCAGCTAAGACCCTGGGAGTATCTTATTTTTTGTCAGCCTGAGTCATTGAAACAACTTGCTTAACTGCTTTCTTTAATTTGTGCTAGAAAAGTAAAGGCAATAGAGACTGACCATGTTTTGTTTTTAAAACAGTACCTTTAACTTTTTTTTTCCCTTTATTTTCATTTTACCATATCAAGGAAAAATCAGTTAGGAGCAGTGAAGAAAATGGAAGCTAAATAGATATTTTAATGTGCACAGAAATGCGAATATTTACTACATTGGGTTGTTCCCTCTCACACTCTATGTTCTATTTATCGTAAAGTTAAAGCCATTTTAATGTTTTTGCTTTTCATTTCTTGATGGGTTGTAAAATAAATACTTTGTGGAATTGATTAAAAATTATACCCTTAACCTGAGACTACTAAACCAGGCCAGTGCATTCTTCCCAAATTCATTAACGTAGCCTGTGAGAGACTCCACATGAATATTGTCTTTTACTGATACCTCTCAAATATGCTACTTATAGCAAGTTATGGATGTAAGGTCTCGTAATGGTGTAATGGATTATGTTGAACATACCAAAAGAAATTCAACCTTTTTAAGAAAAATATAGAAAATGTAATTTTAAAGGCCCGGTACAGTTCCACTAAAACCAGCTTGATATATTTACAATGACTTCAGTGAGAAGTAGAGTGGGTCTTTCTTATTACATCTAACTTCATAATGATTGGACTGGGAAAAGAAGAAATGTCTTCTCTTCATGTGGTGAAAATTTACACTGCACCAAGAGACCAGAAATGATTAATCTCAATATCAGATTTTAATGATAGAATCTTTTATCAAAGCTGCAAAAGTACTTGATATATGGGGTAATAAAAATTAAAGCAAAGTAAAAATACCAACAGAGGGCTCCAATTCTCATCAGTTTCCTTGGTGTAGTGCTGGCAGGAATTTCGAGCAGATTTATATGCTTAAGATGAATTAAGGAAAGAATCGGATCCTATAAGTCCTAAAGGAGAAAAATTCTGCAAGCTAGCTAGTGCATGGGCTAAGAGATGTTTTAATCACAGGAATTTTAAGATACCTAGGTTGGTGATGAAATGTCACAGCTCCTAATGGTTGCTATATATGTCTGTTCTCACAGATCAAAGGGGAAAGCTGTTTCTGCTGCTCCTTGCCTACTGTTTTCATGAATAAATATATGCAGTTATTTAACCATTTCACCACTTTTTGCTAAAAAGCAATTTCCACAATTGCACAAGAAACAAGTGAACTCGAATCTGAGAAAGAAAAATACATTGCAAGAAATATCACATAAATAAGAGTACTTTCTGCTAGCAGGTCATCTCAGGCAGCTGGGACAGGTCATGTTCAAAGGAGAAGCTCTTGTTGGAGGTGAACACTACTTGGGGAAGGATGAGGTGAAAGGCTGGTTCATGCACCTGCACAAATCTTGGGCTGAAGGCAGTAGGAACTAATCCAAAAGGGAACAACACTGTGGAAAATGGCAACCTCTCCACTCCCCTCAGAGTGCTGACACATTCCTCCACAATCTTGTTTGGTTGACATTGATAGAAATTAATAAAAAATATCTGTCTTTAACAAACTGACATGTAATATTTGTCAGTTACAAAGGTTTTTACAGGCATGAGATAATTAGAGATTTGATTATGTAAATATGTATAGCTTTTATTTTTAACCAGATGTTTAACAAACATTAATTGGAAATGGAATCTCCTTCATTTGTCTTTCATAAACAGAGAGAATATTAAATATGGGAAATTTCTCTTATACTTTGATCTATTGTAATTAAACTGTGGTGGGATCATAAGTCCAAAAATAGATTTTGCTTTGGTTGAAATGCAAAATTCATGCGAGTGTGTGGCTTGGAGCAATTTTATTGCTATCACCACTTTCACAGTTCACAGATCTTGAGCTTGTTGCCCAGAGTGGCTGTGGATGCCCCATCCCTGGAATTCACCAAGGCCAGGCTGGATGGGGCCCTGAATAAGATGGTCTAGAGGAAGATGTCCCTGCCTATGGTGGAGGAAGGTTGGAACTTGATTATCTTTACAGTCCCTTCTAGCCTAAACCTTTCTATGTTTCTAAACAACTGAGCATGTCTCTAAAAATTGTTTCCACCACTCTGCTCCTGACCAAAGCAGACATTTTTAACACTGATGCTGCACATTTGTAACTCTGTGTTGTTGGAGTAAGATGGGCAGTAAGATCTACACAGGGTATTCTTGCTTTTAATAAAGGAGCAGAGAGATGTATTGTTGATATGCTGAAAAATCTAGCATGCTAATTGAAAGCAATCTTAGGGGATGAAATAGATTTTGCAGTAAAATGAAAATCATAGAATATCTTGAGTTGAAAGGCACCCATAAGGTTCATCAAGTCCTACTCCCTGCTTCTCACAGGACTACCTAAAATGAAAACATATGGCCAAGACCATTGTTCAGATGCTCCTTAATTGATAGGTGTTTTTGGTAAAATGTTTTATGGATGTTGTTAGGGTACAGCAGGGGCCAGGGCCCCCGGGGTGCCAGGAGCTGTGGGAGTCTGCAGGGTGGAGGGGCAGCACCTAGCAGCCAGGACCTGGCCCGGGCACCCAGACTGGGAATGCGGGGCAACACAGCACCAGCACTGGCACCTCCCTAGGGATGGGGATGGGGAAAGGCTGACACTGGGCTGGGTCTGGGGCCCTCAGATGGGCCTGTGGCCAGGCAAGGCAGGGCTGTGAAAGCATCACTGAGGCAGGACTGACAGCCCAAGGGGTTGACATTGGGTCCAGGGCCCTGGGCAGGGCCAGGGGAGTCCTGGGAGACTGGACAAGGACTGTCAGGTGCCTTTGGGACTCACACAGGTCATGTTTAAGTATATGAAGGTATTAATTAATGGAAAAAAATTCAATCTGCTCTTGGTGTGTTGATTTTGAGGATTTTGAAATTCTCTTGGAAACACTGGTGAGTTTCTTCTTGTTTTAGAAGAACACTGTCTGGTGTTGTCCATGCCATGTTCTGCCTGTCTGCTGTGTTGAGTTGACTGGCTCCTCTGTTTGGGAGCATCTGTGAGGGAAACTGACCAAGAAGCACATAGGGTTGAATTATGGCTCTTTGCTGCCTTGTGAAGATAGATGTTCCTCTGAAGGAATCCGTTTTCCATTTTATTTATTCCACAGGGCTAGATTTATCTTGGACTTATCCAAGTAGCAGTCAGGAGTACCTTCTTAAAAGCAATTCCTGTGTCTTGAAGCAAGGAAAGATAAACTGTAAATCGTCTAGAATTCTTCAGGTGGATCTACTGTTGCCTTTTGTTTATCTAGTTGGTTTGGCAGACTAATGTGTTAAGGATAGAGTCATCTCCTTTCCTATTCCCCTTACCCCATTTCACATGTCCTTACAGGTGAATCCATGTTTTTGATTTGTCATGCATACCTATGCTTCTTGTGGAGCAGATCCTCTCTAACCCTATTTTTTTGCTTTCAGTCTGCCACACTTACTCTTTTGATACTAAGAAATTATTTTAGAGATCCAAGTTTACAACTGAAAGGTACTGTTTCTCTCTTTATCACTTTCTCTTTTACATTATAGAAAATGAATGTATTCCCACCAAAATTTTGGATTTCCTAAAGTTACAATACTTTTTGCTCCCAATCTGGGTTTGTGAGGAATCTATGACAAACAGAAAATGTTAAATTTGGTCACTTTGGTCTAAAGACTGTTGCACATTATGAAACACTCCAGGCTATGCTATAAATAATGAGAAATTTTTAACAGTCACTTTGCTGCTGTGTGGAATAATATTCTTTTGACAATGCACTGAGCTGGAAGTACAAACTTGTAAGCAAATGCTGAGAGTTGTAATTTCACAAGAGCCCAAGCACATCCTGAGCTGTGCTGAGCAAACCTTGCTGAGTTTATTCAATTGCATCAGGCATCAACTGAAAAGTTACTTTTCATATCTTTCTCCACAGCTAGTTTTGCTAGCTGTGGCTCTGACTTACCTCACTCTACAAGCAGAGCGGGAGTATTGGAGAGATTGTAATGTCTGTTCCTTTTTCTCTCTTTAATGTCAGAGTCATGCTCTTCCTATCTGGTGGTCAGCCAGCCACAGAGCAGCAGTAACTTTACAGTCACACCAAGTTTTCATTTTATTGAATTGAGGTTTGGAGCATTTAATATAGAAATCTGTTGAACTAACGGAGAACTCCTATTTCCCCTAATGTACTTGCATATTGGCCATTATGTGCCTTTCAATGCACAGCAGTACATTCACTCCTATAAATTAAGTTTATTCTGATAGGAGGTAGACTTAACTGACCAGTACAGGAGTGTATGTCCAAGCCTTGTGCTCCCTTCACAACAGAGAAATGTAGTTATTTCTACACATGGGGCATGACTCATTTGACCATGACTTAGATGTCTCACATAGATCACACAACTTTTATTCCAGAAGCACCTGTTTCAGTTGTTGCCTGTAGAAAGAACTGTAAACTGACTGAAGAAATGAATTCCACACGATCTACACTGGCACTACCTTAATTACCCCAGAAATAACTTGCGTAGTTTTTGTTTGAATGCAAAACCCTACTACCTCTCTCCTTCCTGTTTCTACCTAGATTTCTGTTAAGTCACTGGTTCATTCCTCTGCTTTCCAGACAGACTGATCACCTTGGACAGGTCTTACAAATCTCCACAAATGCATAATCCAGCTCCTCACCACTTGATGTTTCCATTCTCACTCTCCCTATGAATAGAAGAATAACCCACATTAAACTCTTTTTTTTTTCCAATTTGAGCCTTTTGATCATTTCATAGACTGAGGTTGGAAGGAACCTCTGGAGGTCATCTGGTTCAACCCTCTGCTCAAGCAGGGTCACCTAGTCAGTTTCCCAGAACCACGTCCATGTGGCTTTTGAGTATCTCCAAGGATGGAAACTCCATAACTTGTGTAGACAACCTGTACTAGTTCTCGGTCACCCTGTATAAAAAAAGTGTTCCCAGGTGTCCAGAGGGAGCCTCCTTTGGGTAGTTTGTGTATATGGCCTCTGGTCCTGTCTGTGGGCACTACAGGAAAGTGTCTTGCTCTGTTATCCCTGATCCCTTCAGGTCCTTATGTACATGGATAAGATAATCCTGAGCATTCTTATCTCCCAGTTAAACAGTGCCAGCTGTCTCAGCCTTTCTTCACAGGAGACATGTCCCAGGTTCCTGTCATCTTTGTCGATCTTTGTTGGATACTCTCCAGCATCCATGCGTCCATGCGTCCCCTGTACTGTGGATCCCAGAACTGGACACAGTATTCCAGGTGTGGCCTCACCACTTCTAAGCAGAAGGAAAGGGTCATTTCCCTCCACCTGCTGCAACACTCCTCCTAATGGTGCCCAGAGTACTGTTAGCCTTTAATGCAAGTGCTCATTGCTGGATCATGTTCAGTTTGGTGTCCACCAGGATCACCAGGGCCTTTTCTGCAAAGCTTTTGCCACTGGATTTGTAGAAAAGTTTGACCTCTTTGCATTGTCTCTAAGTGTTTTTAAACAGTTTCATATGCCGACCCTTAGACTTTTCTTCTTTGGGGTAAACCAGCCAATGTTTTCAAATTTTCTTTGTATGTCATATTTTTTAGACCTTTTATCACATTCATTGCTTTTCACCAGACTCTCCAATTCATCTACTTCTTTTTCATACTAAAAAGGAACAGATTTGCCCATCTGGGGCCTGAAAATTGGTGGTCACAGAATAAGGATTACTTCCTGTGTTTTGCAAGCTCTATTTTTGTTTACACATTCCCGTATAGTGCTTTCTTTCTTAATGACATACTGGCTTACATTCATTTGTTCTACTCTGCACTCAGGGCCATCTTCTTAGGAACAGTTATCCTGCTTGTACTTTTTGCATTTGATTATTTCTGTCTAAGCATATTTATTGCCCTTGTTTTGAATTCTGGCTTTAGCTCATTTTTCCAATTTAAGATTTTTTTTTTTTTCAATTCCAGTGTTGTCCATCATACTTTCAGCCCTTCTAGATGTGTCATAGAAACATAACAAGCAGAGTCATTACATTTCCTTCTGCAAGTGGACTGTTGCCTTGTCCAGTTTTCACAAAATCCCCTAAGTCCCTAACTGCTCAAATACTATGAAATACCATGCTGTAAATGTTCCTGAGACACTGCCATGTATCCTACAGTTGTTTTAAAATTCAGGCTGGACCTCCTTTCTGAAAGTCACCCTATACTCTTTGTGGCTTGAAGTGATGATGGTGATGGTATCCAGGTTGATTTTTCATAAGCTGATTGTGCCCCAGTCTTTCCATCCTCTAAATAACTGTGAGCCTTTTAAAGAAGCAGCTTTGTTTACTCTTACTGAATTTGTTCATTGTGTGAAATCAAGCATGCATGTGTAACTGTGTGTAAAAATGTATGAAAATGTGGCCTAGCACTGTAAGTTTCTAACCTACTCCCAATAAATAAATCTAAAAAAAGTAGACTATAGTCATAGTTTGGGAGAGTTTATGCACTGATCAAAATCAAAGGAGCAGCTCCATTAAAATTTGTGGATTGCAGAGGCAGCAGAAGAGGTCTGGCCTAATGAGAAAGAAAATTATTTTTTAACCCCCAGTTATTTCTCAAAGATACGATCTCTTATTCCCTTTACCTTTTTGAGGAGATGTGTACACCTTCTCTCAGCCACTATTCCAAAACACACATCTTTGTGCAGAGTAGTATCCTCCCTCAGTGCGACCAGTGAAGCTTTTCCCTGTGCTTTTCCCTAAAGATTAGGCAGTGGATTTGGCATTTGATTCATAAGCTCTTTGATCCTAGGATGGCTTGCATCCAGAGTGTGCAGAGGATATGCAGAGGGTTGGATATTCACCTAATGAAGTAGCTGGTGGTGCACTGCTCAGTAGGAGACTCTCCATATTCTTGAACAGCAGCTTTAGAATCTGTCAGTATTTTCAAGGTGGGTCTTTGGGGAGAGAGACTGAAAGAGTTCCTTAGAATCAGGAACTCACTTTCATTGCAGTGGGTTTGTGGTGGAAGTGAAATTCAGTGATAGGTTTTTTGTTTTTCCATCCCAGAACTACTTAAGCTGCAGTGTCATTTCACAGCAACATAATACTGTAAAATATGCTATGTAATTGCTCATTTCAAAATGTTCTCTTATGCCACTGGAAGTCAGGAGAATGTCCTCTAAAAATGGTGGAATTATTCTAATTTTTTTCAGTGAGAATGTAATTAAAAAGACAGGAAGTGAATGAAATGTAGGAATAATGAAATACAAGCGATGACAGAAATGTTTCAATCTTTCCTTGCTTACAAGAAAGATGGATGATGCCATTCTGATTGCCTGTAGGCTTATGGTCCAGGTGTAAAGCTGTCCAGCTTTGGGGAGGGGCCCAGAACTGACTTACTATGGCAAGCTGCAGGTAAACCTGATATCCTATACCATCAGCTATACTTTAAGATACAAAGAAGAATATAAGAAGCAAAAGAAATTAAAGAAAAGAAATGGAGGTCATGCTGGATCACAGTTGTAGACTGAAGTCTGCTAGAAAGAGTCTGAATCATCTCTGAAGCTTCTTTGGAAAAGAAAGGGCTTTGCAAAAGTTGAGAAGATGGATGCAGTCTTAGCTCTTCTCTGTTGTTGTTCTTTACTGGATTTGAGTGTTTCTCCCAGGAAAACTGGGGCATCTTCGTGTCTGCTGTCCTGTTCCCTGATTTGGCAACTTGAAGAGACTGGCAGGCCATTTTCTAAAACATTCATCAGTCATCAAGAGAGAGCAGGATGACAGAATCACTAATGTCACATGGAAGAAGGGATAGGAAGCATCAACAATTCTTGTTAGGCAGAACAAGTGATAATAATATTCAGGGAATAAAGCTGAAACAGCATTGAACCTTTGACAGTTTTAGGAAGCTAATCAATTATGTAGGGAGAATATCCTTGCAAAAGTTTCTAAAAATGCTCAACCTTGTTGAAGCAGGGGGTCAGCTCACTTGGTTATTATTAGTTAGGCATTTTACAGGATTGTCTGTCTTTTATTGCTTTTCACACATAAGCCTCCAAGTGTGTTACAGGGTGGTCAATAGCATCGTTCCTGCTGTGCTAAAAGGCCAAATAAGAAGTCAGGGTTGATAATTTGCCTGAGGTTACCCAGAAGCAGAGCAGAAGACTCCAGAGTGCCTGTTTAGTACATTATTTACTCAGTCTTTCCTGAGAAAAGTCCACCCGGGGACAGTTGGCACAATATATTAACACAGACAGAGATCACATCGAAGAGTTTAACACCTCAAATTGACAGAGGTGAAGTGGGAGCACAGGGGGCAGCATTAATTTTCTTCTAGTCTCACAGCAGGTTAACAGGAGAAACATGACTCCAAGCCAGGTGCCTTGCCTTGCTGACAAGCAACTCACCCCCAGGTCAGGCTGGCTCAGCCAGGGTCTGTGGTCACACTCTCACCTCCTGAGCTGAAAACACCCTGTTTTCACCTGGAGATGGAGGAGGCAAGTGATAATATGAGATACTTTTATTTTGCACAAGAGTGAAATTCTACAAACAGAAAACCCTCCAGCAAAAGGGAACAAAACAGGAAGAGAATTTAGAAATGCTGTACCATGTATTTAATATTTGGAGACTTGTACTTTGGAGTTAAAACAATTTTGCATGTGCCCTTTTGAAAGCATGAGACTGCATGCATGAAGAAAGCATCCTATTTTCCAGGGAGCCATGTTTCAAATGCAGAAAAAGAGCACTTAGCCATGGAGCATTAAATCAGCTCATGTAGGCAGCTGACTAGCTTTCTCACAGAGATGAATGTCCCAGAGTGAAGCTGAGGCAGCAGGGCTTAGAAATGTAAATATTAGTAGCTGTGCAGGAACATAAATTAGAAAATTTGACAATTTTAATTACTTGCATTTACTTTCACTTGCTGAGTTCCCTGGCTGACATCAGAAGCTGCATCTGTTAGGTTGCTAGCAGAGAAGGCACAGGACAGTGGGGACAGGATAGGCTCAATTCCCATCTTCCCATAGAGTCTGCAATGACAGTATATTACCTGATGTAAAAAACCCCCAAACTAATAAAAAGAGGAGCTTCCTAAAATCTGCTCCAAATATGGAAGTACCGTGTAGGATTAGCTGTCACCTCAGCAGGGGCTTTCAGGACACTGGACTCTTAAATCACATCATTATTGCAGACACCTCTGGGTTCCCTGATGGAGGTTTTTCTATTTTGCTTGGTAGGATTAGGGATGGAAGGAGGATTAAATGATAAGTGAATCATGTGGCAGTGAGCAAATGCCTACACAATGAAAGAAATGGTGACTGGAGGAGACCTTTTTAATTAAGGAGATTGTGTAGACTAGAAAAACACAGATACAGGGCATTATGGTGCCTAACACTGTGCTTAGATGCATAAGGTTTGTGTGTTGAGCCTATTTTGACTATGAGATCCTTGGGTTAAGGACTGTGGGAATTTTAGGTCACCCTAGCACAGTATTGCCCTGGTCTTTGTGCAGTCTTGGAATGGAATATTAATGGGGTTGTTCTTTATGACAGAGGCTATAGCAAGCTGTATTTACCAAGAGATACAGTTTGTCTGATTTAATTTAGTTTTCAATGTCCATTTCAGTCTGGCAGTTTTGTGCTCAGCTGCCATCATGGAGCAAGAGGTAACAATCCATGGCCTCAGTGATATCAACCCTTGGACAGCACTCAAAACATCTAGCCATTTAACAGGCAAATGCAAAAGCTATAAACCAGTGTGATGAGCCACCTGATGCTCCTTCCTTACTGTTCCTTCTACTATTCCACAAATAAAAATTGGATGAATCTCTATCACCAAGAAATCTGCAGATTCTAACTGAATGTCAGCCTTCAACTCTGCTGCATGTATGAGAAGGAAGATAGGAAATAGGAGGATTAGTACAATATTTTCACACAATTTGTTGTTTTATAGCATTGTTTTTCACATCTATTTTTGTTTGATTCCTCTATAAAATGGCCACAATTTACTTGTATTAGCTATTTTTCTAAAGAAGAACAGAAGGTACTTCATTTCACTAACCTGCTTTCAGACAGTTGCAATTTCTCATTACTTTTTTTGCTTTTTGTAATTTATAGGTAAGTAACAGAGAAAGAACAGCTCTGGAATTGGCTTGTAAGGCCATGTACATTCCAGGAGCGTTATTTAGACATCAGTCTGAGAATACATATTACCGCTTTCTTACTTAATTGGGTACAAATAAAATCCAACATCTGATTTAGGAATACTTTTGTGTCAATTTAGGCTATTTTCTGACTCAATTTGGTGAGCAGACTGTGTGAGTCTCATTACTTGAATAGGTAAGTGCAAGAGGCTTTTGTATAAAAGGCGACAGTTTATCGTTTTAGCTGAAAGGAAAAGACGGAGAATGTAGAATGAGGATCCACATCTATCAGCTGATTTTTCCCCTTTTCTAAACGCTATTTTTTTATTTTGCAGGTGATGGAAATTAAAGGACAAATGATTCATGTGCCAGAATCAAACTCAATATTGTTTCTGGGTTCCCCCTGTGTGGACAAGCTGGATGAGCTAATGGGCCGAGGCCTCCATCTTTCGGACATCCCTATCCATGATGCTACTCGTGATGTCATATTGGTTGGGGAGCAAGCAAAGGCACAGGATGGCTTGAAAAAACGAATGGATAAGCTGAAGGCAACACTGGAATGTACACACCAAGCCCTGGAAGAGGAGAAAAAGAAGACAGTAGATCTCCTTATTTCTATTTTCCCCGAAGAGGTGGCTCAGCAGTTGTGGCAGGGGCAGCAGGTTCAGGCCAGGAAGTTTGATGATGTCACCATGCTCTTCTCGGACATTGTTGGCTTCACTGCCATCTGTGCTCAGTGCACGCCCATGCAGGTCATCAGCATGCTCAACGAGCTCTACACGCGCTTCGACCACCAGTGTGGATTCCTTGACATCTACAAGGTAATGGCTTAAGTCTTAACCTAGCAAAAGCTAGTTGAAATGAATGCAGAAAGAATCCCAGTAGCTTTCTTCCTAAATTGAAGACCTCCCCTATAAAAATATGAAGGCAATATTTTTGTTTCATGGGCAAAAAACCCAAATCTGAAATACAACCATTGAAACTCAAATGCTTTAATATGAAACTGTCATCATGGTACTCCCATGGGAATATAGGCCTCATGCTCCCATTTCCTTATAGAAATGTACATCTCTGGTGTTGTAGCCTGCTTTCCTTTAGATGATACAACAACCACAGTATCCTAAGGATGAAGAAGTGCACAATGATGAATCCTAACCCAAGTTGCAGCTCCTGGGAGGCACTCACTTTCCACTTGAATGGTTTAGGGTTTAGGAGTTTATCTTTCCCCTTAAAGAACTAAAAATTTCCATAAGGAGCAGAGTGTTTGCTAAAAGAAGTTATTATAAGAAACTTCCACTGGAAAACAGGGAGAGGACAGCAGATGTCCATACACAACCAATGTAATGAATGGGACATGGCACTGGTGTGCCATGCTCCAAAGGAAATGTCACACATGTTGGTCCTATTAGAGAACTCATCTTCACTTCTCTGAAATGGATTTGGTGTCCAGTATGTATGTGAGAGAGAAAAGAGAGGAGGTAGAATTTAATAAATGCACTGAAGTTGTTATCTTTGTAATTATCCTGTTAAACCTACAGACTGTGTTGTATATGGAATACCTTTAATTTTCTGATAGAAGAAATAGAGCAAGTTTCTTTTTATATGTTAATGCACCAGAGAAAAGAAATATAGTTGTAAAATTATATATTGACTTTATTATATGTCTGAGGTTTGCAAACTAACAGTTTTCAAACTGTTTCATGCAGTATTTGTTGATAGTCTGCAGAGAAAAAGGTCTCACAAGTGTGCTGCCCCTTTCATTTCTACCCTGTAATGCACTTTAAAAGGAATTGAAAAATAATTATTACACACCTAAATAATAATCAGGGGTGAACAGTTATAGCATGTACCACAGATAGAACTGAAAATGGTGCAGCTAAAGGTTGGTAGGGCACTTTTCCAAAGTAAACAAGCACACTGTAAAGAAGTTTTGGTCTCCTGGGTTGGGGGTTTGTTTTACTAATGCTCAGAAGCCAAAGGCCACGTTGGGACACGAATGCAGTGGAGGGTACCAGCCTTCATTTGAAAACTGTTACAGTGATACAGTTGAAAAAGATGGTGAGTGCAATCTCAGTTTGTGTTAGGCTGATGTTGCTGCTCTGGATTATGACCCAGCTCTGAGAACAGAACTTGAGGAACTTCTGAGCCAGAGTCAGGAGTGATACCTAGTGACCCTGCTTCACATGCTGCGTGTTCACATGCTTCACATGGGTGGATTCACTGTGTTCCCAGGTGATTAATTTCAGCTGTTTTGAAGCATTCAGAATATTCTTTGTTGAAAATTATGCGTGCATGGGAATAGGATGTAAAGTATACCAAACTCTGTGATCTGACTGTAAGGAAGGTTGGTTGAGTCCTGTGAGAACACTAAGAAGGAATATTTATGCATAGGTTATGAATATTATATCGTTTAGACCACAGCTTTCTGCCTTTCACCCAGCTTTCTGCTACTGTGGCTAGAAAGATGTTACTTCATGAGAAGACTGTCCTGACCAGTTAAATAAGGTCATAGCTTAAGAGATATGCAAGATGAGATAGTCTTGAGATAGGCAAGATGAGGTTTATACATTCGTAAAAAGGAGTAAACACTTCTATGTCGAGACTCCCATGTAATTCTGTGAGCAAAAGTATGAATAAAACCTGTTTTTCTGTGGAAGAACGGCTTACAGCTCTAACACCCTTTCTCTGCTGTTGCTGCCATAATGTAGGCAGTTCCTTCTCAGATCCTTTCATCCTGGATTTTCCTTCTCTCCCTACTCCCCCCATCCCTGGACCCTCCCTATGTGTCCCCTGATTCCCACCCCCACCCAGTAATAAGCAAGGCAGTGTGCTTTGGCTATTCTGGAGCTGTAAGTGCCTTTTTTTCTCCCCTCCAAATGTTTTTTAATTTTTTTTTTAACCAGAAGTCTAAAAAAATTTCTGAGGGCTTAAGTGAATATGACTCAGTTTAGCACTACAGAAAGAAAAAACTCAGGCAATGAACCCTTTTTTGTTTCACTGGAAAATAAGGCTTTAAATAAAATAGCAGTCCTTTTGAAAGAAAACTTTTGCATTTTAAAATGAAAATAGCTTGTGTGTTTATATCTTTTTCATTTGTTTCAGGTGATATTCTGAAGCAAAGTTTATTTCTAGGAATGACCACCACCACAACAATTATGATTTTAGAAGTTATTGTCAGGTAGTGAATTTTAGATACTTAATCACCACTATTTGTACCCAGCCCACCTCAAAGATACACTCATGTAACTAGGCTATAGAAATTTATTATAAGACCTAAATACATAAATTTTTAAATTTGCTTGGTTTTAAGCAGCATGGCAGGAATAATTTGCAAAGATTATTTGGTGGGTACATCTGAATGCCAAATTCCCCATTTTGTAAACAGAAAATTAAGCAAAATTCAATAAATAAATTCCATGCCATAAATTATTTACCCAGCTTTACTGTTACAGAATATTGTATTCAGAACCTCAGTGCTTCTAATCTTGGACTCAGACAATGAACATAATATTTTCATTTATAGAGGAAAATGGCACAGAAAGAACAAAGATCCTCACATTTAACTGGTCAGACATAGAGGACAAGCATCATGAGTTGGTGGATACAGACTAAAAATGCTTGAAGAGGTCTGAAGGGTGATGAGTTAGACTTTGAAATTTCTTGGGAATCAAAGTAAGTAGCTATAACTGATGAGGTAGGGAAAGCTTATCCAATGGATGAAGGCACAGGTAGGAATGACACAGACAGATGATGGGCTCAGAAAATGAATTTTGCAGCAGCATTTTGAATAGATACCAGTGATGACAAATTACTTTTGTCCAGGCTGAGGGCGAGTATTGCTGTAATTGAGATGCACGGTGTTGTGAGCCTGGGTGACAGCTTTAGCAATCTACAAGAATCTGTGTTTTGGAGAGGGAAGCCTGGGAAAGAATCTGCTGACCTATAGCCTTGGTGAAAAGATTAGGAGGGACACATTCATGATAATCACAGAAGGGCAAGGAGGTGAAAGAACTGAGACCTGGTGATGCATTTGGAAACTGCTGCTGCTGACTCTCAGAGCTAATTATGTTTGGTTTGGAGTTAAGGAAGGGGAGAAAAAGATGCTGTCAAGCAGGGAGTGCAGTTCAGAGCAGTGTAGCTGCAGATACTTGGCAGGCTGGTGTTTGTGGACATGCAAGTAGAAACATGGACTTCAGGAGCAGAAGTCATGGGAGAGATAGCTCAGTAAATTTTGAAAGCTGTGGCTTTGGGTAAAATATGTACTTGTTGGCCTGACTGTTTTGACCTGTTTTTCTCTGCATCTGAGTTCCTGTTGTTTATCAGCCAAGTACTGGGAAATGATACTTCAGTTTAGCCATCTCTTTATCAAATAAGCTATTTAGATATGCTGCAGCCATGTCTGCTGGCATTTAAAACTTAACCCTGCAGTTTGAAATCTTCCCTGCTTAAGATTCCCACAGCTGCTGTTTCTCCTTCATGTAATATGTATATGACATCGGCTCATTTAAAGTATTTGTTTCTTGTTGAGCCCTTCTGCCTTTGTAGGCCTGCTTTCTCAGCTCTTTTCCCTTCAGTTTCCTTTGTGAAACATTTCCCTCTTGCACCCTCTAACTACTGTGCAAAGGCAGCATTTACTGTGCATGTTTTTTTGGCTGTGTGTGCAGTGACTGTGCGGCTATATATGTTGGCTGGGTAATGTCAAGCCAAACAGAGCAGAACCAGACCTGATCCTGTAGGTGTTAGTTTCTTTGTCCTTTCTCTAAATAGGGCAGCATTTGTCCTTGAAGACATTGCAGATTTTCCTTGACACTATACTTCACTTTCTGTGAAGTGCTAAGTCCCACTTTCCATGTCTGAGCAGAGAGTCCTAAATGTTTTTTTGAAAATGAGCTGTGGTCAGTTGCCAGAATTTCTTTGCTATACATCTTTGTTGTATAAATTTTAATTGAAAGTTTATTGAGTATTTATATGTGACAATATACTTATATATGTTAATCTTACAGTGAGAATCCACAACTTTGTTGTATGAATTCCTGCATTCTTTTTGGTTCCATTATTTGGCTAAACTTTTACTCTCTCTGAGTGGTACCACAGAGCTTTCTTGGGCTTTTATTCCTGGCAACATGATACACTTAGTATGTTAGATCTTTGTTTTCTGATTTTATGTGCCTAACACTGTCCACAGCCTTCATGTTTGCTCATTGTAAAGACTTGAGACTAAAAAATGATGGCAAATCTGGACTGTCCTGCAATTATTCAAGACTGATACCAGTTTTGTTTATATTTAGGTTATGATATAATGCTTTTAGGAACCTAATTTTAAACTCCCATTTTCTAAGAATATCACTTTCCATTTTTGCACTGGTAGTTTAAGTTGCAGAAATCTGTATTCATTTTACAGAAGACACCAGTACATTCTGAGGGCCATGACTATCCCCTCTTGAGAGCTAATATATTTTGTATTCAAATACATGTTCTCAACCTTACTATCAGTGCTATAATGACTAAAGAATACTTCAATAAACAGGGTCATGAACTTCAGACTATCCTGAACTTTTCCAGGCTTTATGTTTCATAAGTTAAAAAACATAGTCCCCAAGTTTTCATGTAAAATCTACAGCCACTATTTTTGCCAACTTTCCATCCAACTTTAACTTTTTAAGTTCAGTACAAATACATGGCCATTTTGAGAAGTTTTGAAATTCTAAACTTCAGCTTAGGCATTTGCAAAATGCAGGAAATGCAATTAAGATATGTAAAATGATAGTGATACTCTTACATGAGTAATATGATACACATAAAATATTGAAAGATACCTTTTATAAAAATGGAATGGGACAGTTCTGAGCATTAGCAGTGCACTAGTTGTTGCTTCTTCCTGATAGTATAAAGTCAATGGGTTTTGAATGTGTAACAGGTGAAAATAGCTAAAATTAAAAAAAAATTAAAAAAATAAAAATAAATAAAAATAAATAAAAATAAATTTCCATTGCCCAGAAGCTCAATCTCTCCATGGTGCCACCCAGCCTCTTAGAGCTGCCTTCAGCACACTGCTCTGTTTGGGTCCCACCACAGAGGGCTCCTGAACCTTCTTGGGACTCTTTCCCATATGTGGACTTGATGGCACACTGGCATCTCACTCGAGTATGAAGTTAGAGCAAAGCTGGGGCAGCTATTTCTCTGGGGAACTCAGAAGTGTTCTTGGGTTAAGTTAAAAGGGAAAAAAAGGAACCTAAAAAAAATTAAAGAAATGCAAAAGGTTCCATGGATTTTCCCTGCAGATCTGGTGTAACACACCACCCAAGAACTCAGGAGTATTTTAAGACTTCCCATTACTTCCAGCATCTGTTTTTCTCCAGCCTTGTGGACAATTTACACTTTCTGTCTTTAGGGAGATCTGCAAATTAAGCAAACAGACACTCAGTCTCCAGAGGAGTTATTCTTTGCTTTATAAACATACAGCCCTGCACAAAGCACTAAAACATCTGTGCATGTTCTCCTGCAATACATCACCCAAGAATCCTCTAAAGGGCCTAGGACTTCTGTTTCTGTATATAACTACTTCTGTACTTCTTCAGGAATACCATACTTGTATATAATTCCTTCTATTTTTCTTTTTTATTTTTGTTTGTCTCTCTCCTTTCACTTTTCTTTTATCTGGAAAGCACACATTTGTTTGTAACTGTCCTGATCCATTTCTCTCAAGTTGAATGGGAACCTGATAGCCTATGTCCAACTTAGAGGTCCTGGGAGCACTTTCCAAGTCCTCAGTTTGTATGTGAAGCCTGGCTCTAAGCTGACCTTTAACTTGAATGGTGTCCCCTCTGCTCCATATTGGGGAGCAAGCCCAGATATTGTGGTAAAGCATTCCCTCTTGCAACACATGGATCTCCCTGATGCTGTGTCCTTTGTTTTATTCTATCAAGTTTTCCCACCTTCTAAATTTTAAAACCTCTGAGGGACTAGAGAAAGCTAATTTCACTTTCCCGCTGCTTCGGCTCTTTTCATTTTTAAGCAGTCTGGTGTTGTGCTAGATCTAGAGGATACATAGCACAGCCGTGACAACATATGGCTGGACTTTTATATGCCAACATGCAACATTTTTATTCATGCAAATAGTATTTGTAGCTGTACTTTAATTTTTTAAATTATTTAAGTGAACATGGAGGATACTTAGGTAAGTTAATGGAAACCAGACGACAAATGAATTTCAGGACACATAAATTAAAGCTTGTGTAACCTTGAGGAAGATGTTGTGGTTCACTAGGAGTTAAAATACTGAGGATACCTATAGCAAATTAAGACCACTCTTACATCTGGAGAAGGACAGTCACATTAAACTGAAATGTGTGTCATATCTCATACATGATTGTTTTAATATTTTCTTATTTTGTTGAATAGTTCTGTAATTTGACATTGCAATAAGGCAGAATGCCAGCCAAGACATTTTCTATTCATCAGAGATAATTGGTCTGATTTTTGCAATTTTATATTTGCCTACAGAAGAGGGAAATAATTTATGCACTATGACTTTTTTATTCTGTGGCTGTTGTGTGCAAACCTGATATTGATGTCATGTAGACTGCAAGTCTTCTGGCATGACTCTCTTGCAACTATTGAAAAAAACCCCTCTTTTAAAATACTAGGTAGTAATTCTACATGGCAAGTGCTATTTTTCTTTTTTCTTCTGTAAAGGAAGTAGCACTCTGAGTTTCAGTGTAGATGAAAGAGTTCCTCCACATATTGCATACTGAAAGATCTGTGTTTAAGACTGCTAAGTAGGTGCTATAGAAAGAGTTCAAACACAGCTCTTCCTGCAAAATGCTCCTGAACTTGCCAGTATGTAACATCATTAAACTCACTAAAAATAAGATGCCCTCAGGCCTGGTAAGAGCAATTTCTTCTTAATTAGGCTCCTGGGAAAGGAGCTTGGTTTTTTAGGAAGTCACTACTTTTAAAAAATGAGCTTTACAAGAAGAACAGAGTTCTGAACTTCATAGGTGGACACTTGTAATCCATCCCTTCTCACATGGGAAGAGTTTTCAAGTCAAAAACCAGAATGTCACCTTATAAAAGTGTTACAAAGTTACCTTGAAACTTGGGCACAAGATTTCACTGCCTAGGAGTTGATTTTGAAAACATTAGAGACAGAAGCTAAGAGAGTGAAACACGAAGTAGGAACTGAAGGACATTCTTTGAGAACAAGTGTGTTCTCAAGTCCTATCTTAAAAACTTTAAAATTCTTTCTAAAGCAGAATGTTTTTTATAATATACCAGAGATTTGGAAACCTATAAATAGTGCTTTATTGCTGACTAATATTGTTAAGCTTGACTGGGTTGCAAAATTCAGCTGTTTTAAGGCTTTTCTGACAAATCTTTCCAGTAGAAAAAAACATAGAGAAAACTTCAAAATGTAAACAGAATTAGGTCTTAATTTGTATTCACACAACAGCAAAAAAATCGAACAGGTTTTGATTAATTTGAGAAAGGACAGTATTCACTCTTAGCAATGTGGACAGAAATGTGGATCTAGAACTACCTCAGGATCAAGAATCCCTAGGCCAAACTCCAAGGAGGCTTTTCTGAATTGTACTAACACCACCTCCAGAGAAAGAGCACGCACACTGGAAATAGCCCCATGTGGTTTCTCTCTGGCATGTTTATTTGTTATTTCTTTCCTTAGAATATGTTTTTTAGATTAAATTACTTGTTCAAGTCTTTGTGCCATAAGCTGCCCAAAATACTTCACATCTGCTCTCCCTCCACTTAGTGATTAATAACATCCCCTGACCTGCGTGCCAAAATATGCATGCCAAGATCCAGAACTTTTTGAGCTAAACAGGATCTTGCTGTTGTGCTGGCAAATGGTATCGTAGCATTAGCAGTCAGCACACTCATGCAGTCCTTTTCCTGGCTTGGGGTACTTTATGGGAGCAGGAACCTGCCCACTGTGGTGCACTTTCAAAGGCACGGAGCTTCCCTAGAGACTTCTGAGAGTTTCACAGACTAACACATAAACAGACTAACACACTGTGGCCCACATAAATCTGTTTTTCAGCCAGTGCCCAGAAAAGCATGTTGATGATAATATGGGAGGGGTCTTGCATATCTAATGACAGTCTGGGCATGGAAGCAGGCAATTAAGCAAAGACGCACACAATTGCATCCTCCTGTACTATTTGCAAAAAAAGAGCTTTATAGAATTCAGGATGGAATGTGTCAAGCCCTGAAAATTCACTTTTCTCTTCAGCTACTGTAGAAAGAGTAGAGATGAGTAGATTGAACTGAAGCTTCATTTTTGTGTGACTGACACTTGATAATGTGAGCTCCATCATTAATGAGAGTGTTCTAAGTTTGTTACTGATCTGCAGAGATATTGGGAGAACGATTTGGGTAGAAGGAAATATGGGAGATGGCAATGACATCTTGAGGTAGAATACAGATATCAAATAAATTGTTTCTGTGATGAGTGCTGAGATTGCTGACTTAAAACTAAAATGGAGAGAAGCTCCATTTTCTTCAGTCTTTGTCGCACTCCGAATTTAAAAAGTGTCCTGTTTGCTGCTGGACTAGAAGTCAGGGACAGGAATAATGAAGCCCAAATGATAAGTCTGAAGCACCACTTTACCATATACCACAGCCTTTTCCTTATTCTCCTGCTGTGCAACCTAGGGCAGAAAACAGATGAAAGAAAAGCCCTTTGGGAGATACTAATAATTTCAAAGGTTTCCTTTACAGTTAAACTTGCAAGAATTTCATCTCAAGGCTGAATTTCACTGTATTCTTTTAGAGGGAAGACATTTCAGCTTTCATGAAAGAAATACATAGTTTTGAGGTACTGTATAGTTCTGTCTTGCAGATGGAATGAGATATGGATAAACAGGGTATTGAACATTTTCTGAAGGCATAGGTCTTTACTGTAGTTTCTGATAATTTCCAGTGCCATGCCCATTCACATCCTGCATTTTGGCTTCATGCTGGGATGAAACTTACAGAACCATCTCCTTTTATATTTATATGCTACCATGGAAATGCAGCCTGGGTGTGCAGGAAGCTAAGATGTGCTCCAGTAAGTCTAGTCTGAGGAACACATAAAGAACTTACTCTGACTTTTCTCCTTAGGAAACTAAATCCAGGTCTTCAAATCAAAATTAATATACTAGGAGGCAGTGATTTTGTTTTTAAGGTCATCATAAGAATCACTTAAGGTTCATAACTCCAATAAATGCTGTTCCGGATAAATCTCGAAGACTGGAAAGGATACTTATCTGTGAAGTGTAGCAAGGCTTTCCACCGGTTCATCAGGCAATGTAGAGATCATCTTTCCTAAAGAATTGTTTGATTTCCCAGAACTTTCCATGCCCTTCTTCTAAAATTGACCTGCCTCCGTGATCTTCCAAGTTCAATCTGCCCTTCTACCTCTTCACATTTTCTTTTTAATTCTTTCTTTTCTACAGTTCTGAGGTAGAGGTGAAACTACGCTAATTATAGCACAGAGTTAGTAATTTAGACTTATCCTCACAGTCACCAGAGGAAAGTTTGATTTTATAGGGTGTGATTTTTTTTATGTGTGAGATTAATTTTTTTCTGAGGGAGATTCTTAGCACAGGTCAGATGACTGCAGGAGCTCCTGTTCAGTGCATTGATTATGAAGAGAATTGAGAACGAATAACTCATATTCAAATTGCTGTTCTAGATATATTTCTGGTTAGGTGAACTGAATCTCACCTGTGTAGATTACAGCTATTACATCTTAGCAACTTTCAGTTTGTATGGCTGAAATATTGCTTCTTCCCTGCTATTGTCATCTACTTTTCATGTGCTATATAGTTATTTAATCATGTTATAGTTTGATGCCGTGTTGTGGTTAATGCACAGAGTGTATTGTAGCTGACCGAAAGGAATTTTCACTTCATTTAAATTTCTCTCATACAATCAGCATCAACCCAAGTTGATTCTTTCCTACTTTCTTTGCTTTTTGTTACAGTGCCACTGAAGTAACTCGCATCACCACTGAGCACAGATAATCTGTTGTCTCTCAAGAGGGTCCCTTACAATACTTTACTGATTAATTCAAAGCTTGACTTTCTAGAAATTATACGAATGGATGTGATGGTTGTTGTCAAACACCTTATCATTGTGTACTCCCACTGAAACAATTAGTAGCATAACGAATAGCTGTATTTGGGAACAGGACATACCATGTAGTTTAAGCTTGGATTACAGTAGAATCTGCCAAACCAGTGCATTATGATGGACCGTGCTTGATAGCACTGAATGTGGCCCAAGTGATAGTACTGAATGGACTTGAGGAAGTAGAAGATGCCTTGTGAGCCACTTATGAAATGTCAGGTGTACACAGCAAACTTATTTCTAGCATTTTCATTTTGAGATTCCTGCTGCAAAATACAAAGATTATGTTCCTTATCCTCATATTTGCTGAAGCATCTATGAAAATCTTCACTGTCTTCAGAGGTTTGATTGCTTTAGAAAGTTTCTTGTTATCTGAGTAAGACCTTGTCGTCAGTAAGTTTCACAGGTTTCTCTGTTTCCTAATTCATAAGGAAACAGAGGATCCTAATCCATAAGGATGCTGATGTCACTTTTGTCTCTTGCTCTGTCACCCTCCATCGCTGTGGAGAGCCCACCTCTGTCCCCTCAAGTGCCATGAAACCATCTCTGCTCCAGTCTGGACAAGCTCAGCTCTCCCAGCCCCTTTTCCCAGGTGCTGCAGCCCCCACCACCTTGCTGGCCTCTACTGAGCTGGATGCAATTTATCAATCTCTGTCTTGTGCTGAGGAGCCCCACGCTGGATGTGGTATCTGAGTCCAATGAGCAGGGGTTGACTGGCACTTCCCCATGTCTCTGTTCATACATCCTGGCTATCACTGGCTGGCTGTGTTCCCAGGACTCACTGCTGGCCCATGTGCCATTTACTGTCCAGCAAGACCCCCAGGGTCTCTCTCAAAGAGCTGCTCTTCAGGAAGTTGGCTGTATCAGTTCCAGAGAAATTCTTTCCCAGGAACAGGAGTTTGCATATGTCCTTCCTGATTTTCATAACCTTCCAGTTGATTCTGCCTGTACATGTCACTTAGGATGGCAGCCCTGCCCTAGAGAAAATTGACAATTGACCTGTGTCCCAGTTTGGCACCAACTGTAGGTTGATGCAGGTGCAAATAATGTTGTTATCAGGAAAAACGCTCCACAGATTTTGTTGTAAAAGACAGATATACTTAAAAATTTTAGATTTTTTTTTTTTTTTTTTACATACTGTATTTCGAAAAGTGTTAACTACTCAGAACACATTTTATGCACCGAGAACACTGTGTCTGTATTTGGGTGGAAGAGGGTAAACATGCAAAAGGAGAGGCAGGTTAAGATGGAGAATAATGCTCTTCAGTGCAGGTAAAAAAAAACTACCCAGAAACAAACTAGAAAAGTTAGTTTTCTCAGAGAGAATAGTTAAATGATGAACAGAAGGGCATTAAAACTGCAATTAGCTAAACCATTACCCTTTTCCCTGCTCATTATTTCTGTTTTCTTCATTCTCAAGCTCTTTAAGAGGAAACTGATATAATTACAACTGCTGTTTGTTATTATCTCAATATTATAAAACAAAGTTTTATAGAGTATCTCCCAGCAGTAGGATAGTTTCAGGCTATTGGCAGATTACTCACATGTGATAAGAAACAATTTAGTAATGATCTTCTCTTCAGCTAAATATAGCATATACACTTTGTACACTGTGTCTGTAAACAGGGTGTAGAGCACAGAAAAATTGTTTAATTTTCCAAGTTTTCTTGCCAACTTAAAATTACGGTGATTATGAACACATACTTACTTAAGCAGAAATAAATATTTCTGGTGATTAAAATAACAGAAAAGGGGGAGACCACAAACAGGATTTGATGCATATGGAAACTCAATTGAAATGGAAGTAACATCTGTTACTCTATAAAAAGAAAGGTAAGAAATCAAGACATGGCTGAAGAATATCTGAGTCTGGTTATTCTATCTAAACTTTATGTGTATGATCCACTTACACAGGTTATCTGTATATGTCAATGGAAAACACAGACAAAAAAAATTGAGAAGAATAATATATTTTTCCTCAGTCATGAACCTTTTCTCAAGGAAGAGAAGCCTTGAACAAACATTTGATATACAATTTTTCATATTTGCTTTCCAGAGTAATCCTATATTCTGGTATTACATCTGTGTGTAACAGCAGTATCTCATAGTTCTTCATCCTGAACTGGAAGGCAGTCAAACTTTTTATTTCCAATTTACTTAAAAAAAACCCCACCATTGAACAGGCTATAAGGGATAGTGACATAAATTATTTTAGGTTAAATGGGAACTAAAAATATTACAGCCCTTACAAGTGAGATAGCAAATACCTATGGAGCCCTGTGAGTATTTTGGAGATGAAAACAATAGTACACAAGTACCTGTCAGAGGAAGGTGAAGGATTTATAAAAGATGTTCTGTTAAAGGTAGGTTTCTTCCTGAAAAAAGCAACTTTTGAATTTTCAGACCCATGTTTGTTATGTATTTCATTTTGGTTGTAAATGAAGAAGCCTTATTCATGTGAGTATAATTTAATCCAATGAAAACACACACAAACTGCGCATAGACTTACTTATGTCTCTTACATGAAAAAATAGTAACGAGTACTCCATTGTAATAGTTCTAATACAAATTATATATTAGGCTTTCACAGGAAACCTGCTGAGAGAGACAGGACTAAAACTAGAGCAAATTCTCCCTCCAGCTATTTCTTTCAATGTATTTAATGTTTCTGATTGCAGTAGGAATTCCAGATTAGAATTGCCACAGAATGACCCCTGTAATTATATTCTTTATGTTTATTTCCGAGCTGTGCTTTCAAAAAGGTTCTAAGTAAGACTCATTAGACTGTTCGAATTCCTGAATATTTCAGATGAAAAATCTTTAGCCTGCCATTTCAGCTTTCGCTTACAAAATGGTATCTCTGCCCCATGTGTGTCACTCTGTAAAATGAAGCGTGACACTTTAGTTCCTTCGTTACTTCTAGAAGTTCACAAACGTAATGACTGGTGCATATTCATGAGGAAGGATGCAAAGCAGGGCTGGTACTTCAATGCACCACATTTTCCCTTAAAAACTGTCACTGAAACAACACCCTGACTTTATACCCAGTTTTTCAGTTTAATAATGTAAGACAACACAAGGTTTAGCTGCTGGTAGTTGGAAGAGATCCGTCGGAGCTGCCCAGGGATCAGGTTACTAATCTCTGTTCTCTGGATACATTAGAATTGAAGAAATTACATTCTGACTTCTGTGCTACCAAATTGATCTGCAAGTCATATTCCCTCTCAAAATTCCATCTCAAATGAATTGAGAATTAAGAATAAGTAACTGTAAGACAATTACTATAGGGTTCACCTCTGTAAAAATTACTGTTCATGTCTAAAACATGCTTACAGTATCTACTGAGGGCTAACACAAGCTGGGTATATAGAAAGTGAGTTCTTGAAAAGTAGAAGATATTTACTTCCTGCTGCAAGTGTTATGCATTATCACTCTTCAGTATTCAGCGGTGTTGGGATAACTGTCTAGAAAGTTCTCCTGAACTGTAGAGTAGACACAACCACTGCAAATAATGATTAACTTTAAAATGGGATTTGTTGAGGGCCTGACTGGAAAACATTTGGACATTTCCAGTGATTTGAGAGTTACAGAAGGCTTTAGAGGAGGCTTTTGTAAGTGCAAGTAGCTGCAATATTTCCTGGATTCTTCAGTTGTTAGTTAAGAATAAAATTCTATCATGCAGTTTTTAGAGATTGTCTAATTTTGAAATCCAAGTTCAATTTCTCTTCCATGGTGCTGTGTATTAATGCCCATTTAATGAAAACTCCAGTGCAGCTGGCTATGGTGAGTGTAAATCAGTGAAAAGGGATGAGAAGTTGCTAACAGTAGGTCAGGCAATCAATGAGTAGCTAGAACTATTAAGAGCAGCAAGAAGCTGTGATTTGATTAAAAAAAATACTAAATCTTATCGGTGGTAAACTGTCAGTCATATGCAAAACCAGCTTTGATATTCAGAAAAGAATATAATTTTTTAAAAGAAGCGGGATAAGGCATTCCAGTCTTACAAGGCTGAAAGCAAAAGACCTTTTCCTGCATATGTATCTAGGAAGGATATAAAAGTCAAATATACTACTACTAAAGCATCTTAATAGTCACATTACAAAGTCAAAACCTCACAATCTAGTTTATCACCTGGCAGAGATTTCCTCTGGAGTTTTACTGCTACATATCATCATCTTGAAGAATATCAAATAGATATGAGTGCAGCAATTTTTAGACACTTTGAGTAGTGCCTGCCTTTTCTTTTAAACCTATTGACATTTACTTGCATATTTATGGAGTAGCTTGCTTTCTGGTGTGCACAGTTTCGGGGTCTACCCAGGGGACACTTTGGAGCAAGCTATAAGCAGTGCTTTGTATTTCTAGTCCAATTGCTACTCCTCAGCTGAGACGAGAAATTCCCTTGTTCCCTGTGTGCATCTGACTCGCTCAGGGGCTTAGCCTGAAATTCTGAAGTGCAATAAAAGTATCACTCAAATATATAGTGCAATAGAGTATCACTCTTATTGCAGTCTCTATTTTAGTGTCCTCACCTGCCCTTGTGAAGTTCAGCGAGGCCAAATGAATGTTCTGCACCTGTGTCAAGGCAATCCCCAGTATTAATATGGACTGGGGGATTGAGACCATCCCTCCAAAGAAGGACTTGGGAATATTGGTAGGTGAAAAATCACGCATGAGCCAGCACTGTGCACTTGCAGCCCAGACAGCCAACCATACTCCAGGATGCATCCAAACATATGTGGCCAGCAAGTGAAGGCAGGTGATTCTCTCCTTCTGCTCTGCTCTGGTGAGACCCCACCTGCAGTGCTGCATCCAGTTCTGGGGTCCTAAGCACAAAAAGGACATGGAGCTGTTGGAGGGAGTCCAGAGGAGGCCATGAAAATGACCAGAGGGCTGGAGCACCTCTCCTGTGAAGACAGGCTGAGAGTTGGGTTATTCAGCCTGGAGAAGATCTTCTTGTGACCTTTGATGTAGCAATGGGGCTTATAAGGAAGATGGAGAGAGACATTTTACCAAAGCTATAGTTACAGGACAAGAGTCATTGGTTATGAGCCAGAAGTGACTGTATTTGATGTAAGGAAGAATTCTTCACAACTAAGGTGTTGAGACACTGGCACAGGTTGCCCAGAGAAGCCGTGGATGCTCCATCCTTGGGAGTGTTCAAGCCCAGGCTGGATGGGGCTTTGTGCAGCCTGGTCTAGTGGCAGGGGAGCTGAAACTAGATAATGAAACTAGAAACTTGAAATGTCCCAGCCAAAACCATTCCATGAGTTTTATGACTCCATACAAGTGGACCAAATGAAAATGCCATGAACAATCTGAATTACAAGAACTGGAACTTTTGAAAGATTTTTCAAATCTGATTTTGAAGAAGGAGGGAACCAAGGTTAAAGTTGGGTGGAGATACTCATAATGAAAATTTCAGCTTAAATGCTTAGCTGGAGAAAATCTTAGAAGTGAAAACAGGATCACAGAATCGTAAATCATTAGACAGCCTTGTCAGTACTCACATCCAGTTCAAACTGCCAGGTCAATCTAAGCAGTCCTAGTTCTTTCCCTGGTTCTCCAGTATTGCTGTCAGATGAACTCCATAGGGACAAGCACTTAAAAGAGTAATGGCATTGTTATAATTTTTATTTTTATATAAAGATTAACATGAGACAGCTTCAGTCCCATTTTTCTGGTAGTACGGTATATTCAGTGTGTGGAATTTAGCTGTTAAAATACAGCTATGGGAATTTCCAAAGGGGTAGAAACTAACAAAGTAAGTAGTTTTGTCTGAATTTGTATGTAATTTTTCTATTTGGCATCATAGACTCAACTCTTTCTGTAGTAACCCTTTTGAGTCTATTCCTGCTGATGTTTATTCATGATTTTTAAGAATGACAATGGATTTCTGCTAATTCTTTCTTCCAATTTAGAAAATTTTTTCACCATCTATTTCTTCCAGACTGTCTTTTAAACTTCTGATACTTCTTCTCACTGTGCTTGCTTATTTTTTTGCTCAGTTTCTACAGTTTTCACTAGCCATTGCAATATACTCGTCCATCCATTTATCTTTGGAAAAACGACCTCCTAAACTGCAGGGCATTGGTAGTCTCTGCTTCTTGTGGACAGACATCTTGAGATATGGCTTGGGCAAAACAGGCAGGCAGATAGCAGTATTGATTGCTCCTTCATATTTTGTTCTATTTTCAAGTGCTATTAGGAGCTTTCAAGGGTGTCAAAGGAGCTCTTATGGCTGTTCCAGCTCATGAGAAGCCCTCAGCTTCTCATCTATATTTACATCCTCCTGCACAATTGGCCAGAAAGGCTGAAGTGGCAAACTTCACAGTGGGCTTGCAGCAGATTGAGTTTGGTTGTGGGAAGTATTGGCTTGCTCTTCTGTTCTCAGTTCATGGTCTGGGTACATTTACAGATAATGCTTACTTTTTCAGGTACTTTTTATATTGAGATACTATTTCCAGTTTATCAAGACTGGAAATTAATCTGAGAAGGTCCAAGTCTACTGCTTAGTAGATTCTCTGCAGAGAGAAGAATCAGCTATATTTATTCTCTGAATAACTCCTTTCTCAGTGCTTGCTTCTTTCTCACCCTAGTCTTTGCTGAAGCATTTTCTGGCATCCCTGTAGTGTTGTGCACAGGGTGAAAACCAGATTAGTTATGTCACAAACCCTAAACTAATCCTTGGGGTCTGTTTGGGCCCGTGTTAATGGATTTTGTGTGAGAATGTTACAGATGTGCAAGCAAACAGACTGCCAAACACAGTGCTGTAAATAAAGCTGCAAACCTTGAGGTCTGCAGTGTTTCTCAGGCTGCCTGTCTCCAGAGCCAGAGGGCTTCTGCAATTCATTTTGCTCCCACTTCCTCCCGGGGGCCAGGTCTTTTTGAAGAAAATCAGGATAAGAGAGCAGTAAGGCCTGCCTGAAGAGACCAGATGGATCAGTCTGCTGAACGTTATGCCTGCATGTAGGGAATGCAGAGTAAGATAACCTGCAGAGTAGAGAAAGACACCAATTCTCATTTGAAAATAAGGAAGAAAGGTGCAGTCAGAAGTCTGTAGCAGTAGCATCTGTTAGTAAATTATACCAGGAAAAACTACCCACTAATGAGAAGTTAGATAGTCTTCACTGTTCTTTATGGTGATGCTTTGCTTTTTCTAATTCTCTTCCTAATACAATTTTCTAGCATATCAAGTACTAATTATGAATTACAATTATGCAGCACTATTCTTACCCAACAGCAAACTCGGCCAGGATAGTATGAAATGAAGATGCGAGCAATTTCTTATTTAGGAAAATGCAATTTTCTGTGTTGCTGCTGTGGGGAAATGTTGTCATATCTCAGCTGATGCCATACACTGTTCTAGATGATCTTCTTTGGTTATAATGTTGATAAAGCACAATGCTGTTGCATGTTGGGTTTTGACTGAACCTGTTTGCAGACTCAGGTAATTATGCTCTTTTGTCTAATAGCTTATTTATGGATGTTTTGCTCCCATGTTTTGAGCAATGCTATTTGATTGCAGCCCCAGTGGGGGGATTCCCCTCTCATTGCCACACTGTGACTCTCGGTTTGTCTGATTGCTGCAGGTGGAAACAATCGGTGACGCGTACTGTGTTGCAGCAGGGCTCCATAAGAAAAGCCTTAGTCATGCCAAAGCCATTGCCCTGATGGCACTGAAGATGATGGAGCTTTCAGAAGAGGTTCTCACTCCAGATGGAAGCCCTATTAAGGTAACCCCTTTGCTCTTCATGCTCGGCTGGTCAGTGATACACAGACCTGATTCGTTTCATTGTGTCCTGTCTGGAGAAATCTGTTTATAGCTAGAGAATTTACTGCTGCATCAATATGCCTGCAGCTCTAATGGGGCACATGCCTCTTTTCCAAGTCAGTGTAAAGCTGCATAAAAGAAGAATCTGTAGACTGCCAGCTCTTTCTCACTGTTAATGTGCTTCCTTCCCGTGCTATGCCATTTCCTTCCCCTAATTTGGTACAGGAGGCAGCAGGAGGGGGAAAACCAGATATCCTTTTGTAAGATTTTCGAGTTCCTCTGCTGTTCTGCTTCTTTAGATCGTATACACACATAGTCAAAAGAATATTGTTCTGAAAAAAGTGTTGGACTATGGATCTTGAAGAAAATTATTTTAAAGCTTCATGTGAACATTCACTGAATGCAAAATAAGCGTTAAAAGACAAAGGTTGCCTGAAGATACCATAAGACATAGCATTTTCAGTTTTGGTGTAAGACTATTTCAAACAGGTCTTAATTTAATCCTATTAAGATATATATTTTTGATGGATTTTATTTATTTTTCCAATAACTATAGCTGATTAATATGTCCTGACTACACTGGTGCATGCTGGGAGATGCTCTGTCTTCCAGAGCATCTTTATATGTTCACTTTCTTTTGAGTCACTGTTGCAATTTAGGAAAATTTTGAAGGTGTATGTTTTACTCTGAGACTCACTTTTTGTGACTGTTTTCATTACCACTCATTACTTTTCAGAAAAGTCCTCATATTTTCACTGTCTGCATAAGAAAACCTGTAAAATAAAGACTATAAAGACATTGCAGAGGAAAAATGTGTAGAATAAAATGCTGGAAATAACCAAATATTTTCAAAAAGTGCTAATAAACTTCCTTTAGAATTCAGAAGAAGAAAGTCAGTTCATCATACATAAACTGAAAGTAGAGGTACTGAGAAGCTCATCATCATTTCTTAATTGTCCTATCTTCAGCTTTAGGTGTAATAGATTTCGGGGTGGAATGTTGTTACCTTTGTATGTAACCTAAAGGTTGTGCTTAGAAGTAAGGTTCATCTTTCATAGAGGCGTGTTCTGATTGGTTTTAAAACATTAGGATTCCTCTCACATGGATATACTTACCATGTAAACTATACAATCAGAGCTTTTGGAGAAGACTACTTTAGTTTGTCCTAGTTGAGGTGTCTACTCCAGGATGAGATGAATCACGCCCTAAAAATGTGTGCTTTTTCAGTTGTCTGTAAGAGAAATCTATGGACTTAAATGTGGATGTCTATACTGTGAGCTTCTAAACTCTGTCACATGAGTCCTCCTACAAATGGCAAGGAATGCATAGTTTTTCCTAGTGGCTATGACAATGATCATCACAGTTAAAAACATACTCATTATTTCTAAATTCAGTTGGGATGACTTTTGCCTTTCAGCCAATGTTTAATTGGCTACAGTGACCCCTATTTTTGTTAGTTGGCAGTTTTTCCCTTAGAAAAACGTGAAGGGGCCCATTGTGCCACAGATTGCCATTGGCAAATGTTCCATGTGCATAAAAATGTCTTAAAGCAGCATCAGGGGAAGTTCAGATGGGATATAAGGAAAATGTAGTCAAGCGCTCGAATGAGCTCCACAGGGAAGTGGTCATGGCCCCAAGCCTGTATGTGTTTAAGCTCTTGGAAAATGCTCTTGAATATATGGCATACCTTCTAAGTTGTCCTGTGTGCAGTCAGGTGGACTTACCTGAAGTTCAAGGAAACCCTAAGTATCCATAAAAATTACTATGGACTCAGCTCAGAACCTTGGTGTGACAGCCTTTACAATTAAGCCTTGTCATTAAAATCTATAAGTATTAATTAACATTAAAACCAAAGTACACAATTTAGTCTATATTTAAATGTGGCCTGACTTTTAAACAGCAAATTCAATTGTACTGTACTGTGGGTACTTTGAGCTGGTCCTGTTGATACAGCTGGCAAATCAAGTGCAGGGTTTTGACTGTATTTTGACCTTAATTCTTATCTGTGATTCATGTTAACAAGTACAAGTCACATTTTCAGAGTCCTTGACAAGTGTGTTGGATAAAAAAATCCTAGTGTAGATTTTGTTCTGTTATACTGAAAAACCTTCATCAGTATTTGGGTATTTGAAAAGAACCTGAAATCAAAGGGCAGCTTTCCTCATGCCCAACATTTAATAACTTTGACAGCTTTCATGATTTGCTGTGACTAAATTCTGACTTTATTCTTTGGAGCAGTCTAAAAGCCATTTTGAAAAAGTCAGACAAGTGCTTCAGTAAGTCTGAGGCAATTTTTCAAAACATAATTCCTACAAATAGGAGGTCCCTACCTTCTGATCTCAGGAGCAAACAGCACCGTTCTGTTCCATTACTGATGGTTTCTCAGTTTGATATGTCTAATTTATGATTACGGTTTATGGAATACATTTATTTTTCTAAATCACTTTGATGGATATATTTTGTTGTCATCTCAAGGCTGAATTCACCAGAATGCAAGGATTTACTTTTTGTAGTTTTTGAAATGTTCACCCCTGTGATAGCAGTGGATATCTTATTAAGTGACACTTAAAGTCTCAAAAAGTTAGGATGAAAAAGTAAATCAATAAATTAAAAACATACCATATCATATAAACAGGGATTAAGGAAAGATTTTCAGCTATAAAGTGCATTAGCAGATGATCAAATGAGGGTTGTTATCTGTGTACTCAGTTATCATATGAAGGTGTTCATTGTAGCGATCACAAAAATAACTTGTTTATACAACCATCTGCACTTTATGAAAAATCTGCCCCTTGCAGCAATACTTGTGTGGGCAGTAAGCAGTGATGGACCTCAGGATGGTGGCCAGGTGTACGAAACAGGTCTGGTTTGTATCCAGATGATGCTCCCTGCCCTGAGTCAGAGCTCATAGCAGGCTGGTGAGGGCACCATGGTGTGCAGCTGACACGTACTCAGGCATTTGGTACTTCAGCAGAGCCAGAGGCAGCTCGAGTGCAGGAGCAGGATGGAGACTCTGTGCCTGCACTCCTTACACCTGGGTGAAAAGCCTGTGGCTCGAAGGGTGGTGAGAAACTGTTGTTTTGCAGAAAGAGAGAGTGAACTGTATTACAGCAGCACCCACAAATCCTATCATCAGTGTTGTAACACAGTCTGCCCACCTAGAAAGAAGTATTTGTAACAGAAAATGGGCTGATCATTCCCCTGTGAGTGATGGAGAAGGCTTCAGGTCCCTGTGTAATTTTTTTAGACTCAGTTCTACTAGAGGCAAAATCCCATTACTTTAGAATGAGCCTCAGTACAAAAGAGGGACTTTTTCTGCAGACACTGTGTGTAGAATTTGATATACATTTTTATCCTTTCAGCATAGAATTTTAGTCTGGAAGCACTCTTTTGATTTACATTTTGTACAACTAATTATATATAGTGCTTTATGACTTTAGTCTGAAAATACTGATTTAAAATTGCCTCCTACATTTAAGTGAGTGTTACTTGAGTTTAGGATGTGCTTCCTATTTTACTACATTTTTTTTTAAGATAAAGTGGAATTACATTAATTTTAATAGCTAGAGATAATACTGTCGGAAGAATTCTCCAGGGCATTGACCTTCAGTGAATGCAGACATAGAATTCCTGTAGAATGTTATGGCTGGAATAACTTTTTACATGCTCCAAATCTTACCTAATTAATCAATGTGCAGTGTATATCCCAAAGAAGGAGCAAGATCCCCTTTTCAGTTTTTTTAATTTTTCTTTTCAAAAGGGCTGCTGTGGCAGAACATACCTCGTTTCCACTAATGAGATTTCCCGAGAGAAAATTATCTGCTTATTTTTGTGGTGTATGAAGGTGTATGTAATAGGGTCATGAAGAGATAAGAGCTGGGAACTCACAGAGGAAAAGTAAATGATTTACTTGAAGCTGCTAAAATTAACTACATTTATCTAGACTAGTTGTGTGCAGGTGTTCTTGTCTGAAACAGAAAGGTTGAGCCCTACCACAGCAATTCGAAATACATTGTAAAATGTTTTGCTACAGCAGAAAAATGTCATGTATCTTTGAAATTATTTATGTTACCATAACATAAGAATTAGACCTGTAAATACTGTAATCACAAACTGAAGCAAATACATACTCTCACCTTTCTTTTTGCTCACTTTCTAATGCCTGTTTTGTGAAGTACTCTAAACAGAGTAGTGCAGAAAATGTCTAGCTGATACTGGCTTCAATTTGATTAATTTATTCTCAGGTGAGGTAGATAGGACCTTGTGTTTGCACAGCACAATATCTGGTACTTGACTCAGTTGTTTCTTTGTTACCGAGACAGAGTACTTGGCACACTTGAAGCTTCTAACTTTCAGCTATGCATTGCCAAAGCTGTTTTATCAGTGGATCTGTAAGCTGCCCTCAAACAGTGTGGGTATTAGCATCATCTAATTTCAAACACTCACAGTGTGAACAGGTACAGCTAGACTTGTTACTGTAGCTCCCTCTTAAATGAAGAGAGTAAATTTAGTCTGTATTCATCTGACATTCCATCAGTGTCTACTTTATAATGAAATATATGAATTAATATTTGTCAGTTAAGTCCTACCTCAACAGTGAACAGGTTAATGACCTCTCAGGATGGATGATCCCACTGGAAGGAGCTGAACTGAAACACAGTTTCACAACTTTGTTCAGTCAGAGCTTTTCTATTTGAATTTTAGGTGTGATCCAGACTTTCTATACTTCAACTTTTCATATATAGGTGACAGATAATGCTTTGTGGGTGGAACCATTAGTTTAGCATGTCTAATATCTGTGACCTTACAGCCATGCAGCTGCATTGGTTTTGGTTTATGTTGGTCTATTTAAATACCTGTGATCATGATGGCTGGAACAATGAAAGCCTGAGTTTCATAAACCCCTAAACTCTGCTTGCCAAGTGGTAAATTTTAATTAGCATGAGCTCTGACTCTGAGGAAGGGCACAGAAGAGTCAGAAGGGCTTTGTGGATTGTAATGGCTTACGGCCACAGTGAGTGCACACTTTTCTAAATAATATGGAAATGGGCAATGAATTTTTAGAGCGCACAACATCTTCTGCTGGTTCATTAAGTGTTCCCCTTTGTATTTCAGTGATATGCCACTTGGGTCCAGGACACAAGTAGGAAGTGCCAACATTGGTTTGTATAAACGCGATTTTTATTTTCTAAGTGAAGGGGCCATTCCCAAAAACAATGAGGGAGAGTAGCAAGTGTTATCTGTGTAATCCTTTTCAGTGTTTCTCGCCTTGCTTATTATTCAGGTTGTGGTGTGCATGTTTTATAACAATTTAATGGTCCTCACCAAATGTGCATCTTTACGTAAGCAGCAAAAGGTTGTCTGGTTTGTTTTAAGTTGTGAAGGGCTGACTGCTGATGCAGGCGTTCTCCTCAGCCCCATGTGAAAAGCTGCTGCCTTCCTGCAATGCTCCTTGCTCCATCTGTGGTCTCCTAGCAACTTCGCCTTGTACCTAATGCCTGCATCAGACTCTGGGAGGTATATAATATCCCACTGCAGCCTGCAGAACTTGAAATTAGAAATAGCCTTGTGTTAAAAGAAAATAAATTAGAAACAGTTCCACAAAAGAAGCCTGGGCATTAAGAGGCTTTCAAGAGCTTGTGATTTCACAGGTTTACCAGCATCAGAGCATCTCAACAGCTTTGGGCAGCATTCAGAGCTGTGTGTCAGGGAAACTTGGTACTTTTTCTTGTCAGCATGCTTGGGAGATGGTGGGGTAAAGTCAGCCCTGGTGACTATTCCCTGGACTTGGGATAGTTCATGATTGCATTTGCTCAGTTTGGCCCAGTGCCTTTGGAAATGCAAAATGAGAGGTGATTGAAGCACATTTCCCCAACCATGTCGGAAATTGCAAGTTTTCTTAGACTACTCTACAGGAAAAGTCACTTTCCTCAGCCCTCCATTTTCACTCAATTGCTTCATTTTGTGTGATTTTAGTAATCATCTTTAAAAACCCAAAACCACACCCATTATTTGCAACTTCTTTTCTTTTGAAGGGACTTTGTCATGTACAGTCATATGTTATACCCACAGTATGACAGCGTTACTGCATATGTGTTGCAGTAACAAGGCAAAGTGGGGTTTGTAGGACTAGTGGGTGCACAGCAGCAGCTCTGTGTGAGAATCTGCTCTCAAAAATTAGACTGGCACTTAGTCTGCTGAAGAGGGAAGTTCCCCAAAGGGTTGGTCACTCTTTCAGATGGCACACATTTCAGTTCTTAGGTAAAGTCTGCAGAGGATGACAAAGGTAGATTTGCAAAACTACTAGGACTTGATTCTGCACAACATGAGGATCTGTCTGCCCAGGCAGAGGCATGATATTGGGATTGGCAACCCGGTGTCATACCAACTTGAGTAAATTAGAAAGCTATGAAATTTTTCTTTTTTTCTGACTGCTGGGAGCAAGAAACCTAGAAGACAATCAGGGAGTTAATTAATAACATGAAGATCAGCTGAGAAGAGGTTTGTCACTGGATCTGGCCATTCTCCTCTCATGCCATGTGTTCTCTGGCAGGTAGGAAGCACAAGTGCCATCCCATCTATACTTGTCCCTGTGGCAGAGATAAAGCGTACTTATAGAAGCCAGGGCAGTTACCCAGGGGACCCTGTGAACTTTCCTACTGTTTATTAGTTCAGAGTGATTAGTACATGTTCACAGCTCTTTCTGACTCACAGGATGTGGATTTAGCTGCCTGTGGAAACGCCTCTGTAATTCAGTCTTATTTCCTGTTCCTTAAGGGAGACTAAACCCTGCTATGATGGCTGCACCTAGCTTGTGACTTTGTTCTGGTGCCTCACAGTGAGCAGATACTTCCAGTTCCTTCTCTAGGTGCTATAAGCACATGCACAGGGAAAATCAGCAAGGGTTTCAAGGCTTAGATCCCTGCAGGGGCCACAGGATATGCAGCTGGGTTGTGGGGTTAGCTTTAAGGTCATGGTGTGACATCTCTCACGGTTCAGCAGTCATTCCAGACACAAACGCCTCCAACCAATACTCCAGATGTCTGGCTAGTAGTAGAACTGGTTGGGAATTTTCCATAGAAAACACTTTTTGGCTGAGAACACTTTATGATATAAAACAAATCATCAGGCATGTCTACCATATTTTGTTAAATTACTGATCAAAACTGGCTTCAGAGTACTAAATACCAGTAGTTACTGGGAAAATTACCTGGGGGGAAAAAAAAACCCAGAACTTTAAAGAGAGTAAAGCATTGAACTTGTGTTCTTTATGAAGAAAAAGACCCCTGCATTCCCATTTATCTAAGATGGAAGATATCCTGTGATCCTGTTTTGCCTGTGGGCGTGGGTTGGGACATTTTTTGCAGCTGCTAGAACTTCACATTCTGGCTTTGACTGTTACAGTCAGTGCAGGACACCCATGCTGAAGCCAAAATTTTCTGTTGCTGTTATTGTACATTGACTCTTTAATCAGACAAAAAATAAACAATAATAACAATAGACATACAACCCACCAGGTGAATAAATAATTGAATCTGTGGTGTATGCAGCATATCAGAAGGTTGATATTGTTGCATCTTTATGAAGGGAAGAAGGGGCAAAAATCTAAAGTTAGAATTGCAGCATGTACAATGATGTTATATGTTTATATATAATAGAGACATAAAACCATATAATTTGAAATAATTCATGAATATTTAAAGAATTGGGCTAGGGAATCCTGGGTAGCTGAGTGCCAAATTTTTTTTTCTTATGAGTCCTAAATGTATGTTCTCTTCTTCCATTGGCATGTCTTCCTGTTGTATAAAAATTAAAAAGTCATGCTTCCACTAAACTACAACAGTATTTTTTCTTATCTCCTGAGATGGAGAAGAGATGAAAAACATTGCACAAAAATTGAAAAAATTAGTGATATGAGAATACACAAACCTACAAGGACGCACAGATGATAAGCAGTAATACACTGAGAAACAAGCACAGACTATGCATAAAAATAATGCTTGATTGGCTTTTATTCAGTAAGCATGACCAGAAAATGCAGGGCTTGAATTGCTACCTCACTGGGTTAATAGGCACAGGTGATCCCAGAGGCCTCAGAGGGAGATGCAGAGATGAAAATGCCATGCCCTTTGAAGCTGTCGAGGTGGTTGCTATCTCAGTGTCTGTTTCCAGCTGCTGAGATGCTTTCAGGCAGCTGCTGCCCTGTGCTGCATTGCTACAGCATCTGCCTTTCCCTTCAGTGGCTGAGCTGTCAGCACCTGCTTTGTGGTCTGCCTGCTAGAAAATAAGGAAGCCTATTCTGTCCTGTGCTAGTGATATTTATTTACTGTTGCAATCTCAGTTATGTACATTGTCTTTTCTAAACTGGTTGATATGGTTGTTTTGGAACTACCATTAAATCACTGATACCCAGTTTCTGTCTCTCTTGCAAGGGTCCCAACAGTTTAGTCACCTAATCCAAATGGTTTACTTTATCTGGAGTCACAGTGTACCATAAATTGTAGGTTTTGGCAGTGAGTAGGGCAAATCTATCTCCTCCTTTGGTTGCCCCCCCCCCCAGAAGAAAGAGATGGTATTATATCTGCAGTGTGCTAAAGTAACACACATATACATATATATGTATATATATATATCCTGAATAATGCAGCTTGGGCACCCAGGGGTTAGGTCACAGTGCGAACGTAGCTCCTTCTTCTTTCATCCAGATGAAGTCTGGAGAAAAAGATTCAAGGAAGGGCCTCATCCCTTCTACTCCTTCTCCCCTCTCCCTTGTCTGCTACTGCATGAAAAGTTTTGGATAAGGTGCAACTGGAAATACAAAAAGCAAA
>VXAC01007003.1:470833-621846 GCA_013399225.1 Rhipidura dahli
AAAAAAAAAAAAAAAAATTAGATCTGAGCTGTCTGCACTGTTTATGACTTCCACTACACATTTGAAGGATATAGTTCTACTCTCCATGACCTGTTAGTTCTCTTGTCCCTTTAATATAAATTTTCTGGGAGGGTTATGCTCCCTGGAGGAAAGATGCAAAGCTTTTTCGTGATGCAGTGAAGAGCACTTCAGTTGTCCTTGTCTTTCCTGATCCTGGATTGCAAGCAGAGCCTTGCATTGAGTCGCAGAGGAGCTGCTCATGGCTTGTCTCATGGAGATCAGTGTCTTTCTCAGCCCCACTGTAGAAATATTAACCTCTATGCATATCTGGCTCAGTACTCTGGCTTCCACAGTTGCAGCACTTTCAGAAGCAGCTGCCAGCATCTGCTCTGCAAGTTTCAGAAGAAAGTGCATTTGGCAGTTCGCTGCTTGGCTTCCCCCATTCTGTCCAACATGCACAGCTCAGAGAAGAAAAGCCAAAGTCTGCAGTTTTAAGCACCAGTTAAAAAACTCTATGGCACAACTGTTGTCATTATTCTGAGCTAAACAGTGAGTCATTGCACTGTGCTATATTTGAGGGAACAGTTCAGATGGGGGGTGGATGCTGGAGGATTATCCTTGGCCTTCTGTTTGAAGCTGACAAGTTCAGCAACATTGTTCAACAGTTTCAGAATAGTTTAGTTCCCTAAGGAAGAATGCATTTCCTGTCATAAATAAATCCATAAACTAAATGTTTCATGGTATTTCAACTTCCTTTCATATGAGACAGTATTTTGGAAAAAATTCCAGTACTTCAGAGGAATTTGCGACAGCCTTTTCTGTTCAAATACCTCCTTTAAATCTAAACTAGTGTAAAAGTAATTCAATGCAAATAATCCTCTTCAGAGACTTTATATTGAATAATCTGAACTTTTATTTTAGCAAAACAATTTCTGTATTTATAATGGATTTTGGTTTTGCTTTAGTATTTTAAAAAGAGAAAAGAGGAGAGGCAAAAACATTAGTTTTGAATGGAGGAGGGAAAACAAGGCACAAATAGTCTGAGGGTGCTCAGTCCTACCATGTGACCTATTTGATTGCATCAATAAAAAGAAAGGGGAAAGTGGTATAAGTAAAAGTGGATTAGAATGTACAGGCATTTCTCCACCTGGCAGAACTTGGAGGGGTTGAAGTGATAATTTTCCTGAAGAAAGACCTGATTTTCATCTACTTTGGAGCTTTGTTCCAGGAAAAAGAATCAACCCTGAGAAGGCAGATGGGAAGAGATGTATTTCTGAGACCCCATTTTTCCCTCCTGCAAAATCTCCATGCCATGAAGAGAAAAGCCCTGGAAATTTCTTGCTGAGATTCAGTTTTTCTAGATGAGTAAGACGATTCTTGACATTTAGCTTAATATTCTAATACTGGTTAAACCTTTCACCATTATTTTAATATCTAAAATGACAAAAAACTGATTAGAACAAAGTTGTCAAAAGTCCCAAAATCATAGAACATCCCTTGAGGTTGTAAAGGATCTCAGAAGAACAGTTGGTCCAACTTTTTGTGCCCAGATGACATTATTGAGCACCCTGTCCAAAGGCAGCTTGAACAGCACCACTGATGGGGACTTCACCATATGCCTGGGGATGGTGTTCCAGTGATTGATTGGTCTCGCTGTAAAAAATTTCTTTCTTATGTTGAGATGAAACCTCTCCTGGTGCAACCTCTCCTGTACCTTGTCATGTCCCTGTGACCTCTGAGAGTGTCTGTCTTGTTTGTAGCTGCCCTTTAAGCACTGCAGTACTGTGATGAGTTTCCTCCCTTAGGTGTCTCTTCTGAAGGAGAAAAAGCCTGAGTCCTTCAGGCTTCCCTCACAGGGCAGGTTCTCCAGCCCTGTGATCATCTTCATGTCTTTTCTCTGGACACTCATCTGTGTCTTTCCTGAGCAGTGGGGGCCAGTGCTGGGCACGGGGCTCTGGTGCAGCCTGGCAAAGGCTGAGCAGGGTGGGGTGATGATGTCTCCATCTGTGCCAGTGATGGCCCTGCAGATGCAGCCCAGGATCCAGTGTGCCTTTGTACTGCAGCAGTGCACTGCTGACTCAGCCAGCTTGTCCAGCAGGACCCCCAGATCCCTCTCAGCAAGGCTGCTTCCCAGCCACACAGATCAAGACTTTAATGAGCTCTTTAGTTATTCTGGCCCAGGTAATGTGATGATATATTTATATTGTTAAAATTTGATGTTCATCTGGGAGACATAACATGTTATTTACAACAGCGTGTATTTTCACTTTTCTGTAGAAGTGGTGACAATTCTTAAAAAAATTTTAATGAAAAGTGACTAATTAAAACCTTATATGCCTTTTAAAAAATTTATCTTTTCTATCGTCTCTCTGTAGAATTCCTGTTTTTTTTTCTGTGACAGCTTACTTTGTTGTAGGTCTATTTGTGTTGTATTTAAAAAAATGGATAAAAATAATTAGTAAAAACCTTTACCAGAAGAAAAAGGATCCTAAAAATAGGGAGATTTTTTAACTGCCATACAGGTCTTTGGGAAAGGGACCAACTGCTGTTGCTACTGCTTTACTGCTGTCATTTCTGCATAGTGGAGCCCACTTTATAGCCACAAACAACACTCTGAAGAATTAGTTATTGTTTCCCTTGGGACCATCAATATGATCTACTTAAAAGAAGCAGACTGTTACACAACCTTAATTTGAAAAGTCTTTTCTTTTTCTCAACTGATCTGTGACAGTGACAACAAATATATGATATGAAATAACACATTACTCCAGAAAGTGTTTCTGTGTGGTTTTTTTTTTTTAATAAATGCTATGATCTCAAGGTGTTACGGACATCAGAAAATAACTGAGCTTTTTGGATTGAAAATCAGGCATCTGGGGAGCATCTCAAGCAGGACAATGAAAACTGCTACATACTCCAAACTTTAAAGCAGATAGTACACTCAAAAAATTGTATTTATAGTTCCTGGTTATAGGACTTTGATCTTTTATTTATTTGTGATGTCAGTTTGCATCTGTGTATGTTTTTTTTATCTTTCCCTGTTTACAGATTTTGTTGTACAGGCCATCTTCACTACTTGGTTTCTGCACCTTCCTTATAATGTTTTGAGATTGTGATCATCTCACAGCACACTGGATGCTTGAACCTAGAGAGCATCTCCATTATTCAGATGTCTTTTTGACCAAAATGCCTATTTATTTAATCAAATACAACCCAGAGTTTATAGATAATTTCAAACCTGGTTAGCTAACTATACCTTTGTGCATGTAAGTTTGGGAGCTAAACTCAAGTCCTTTTACTTGAGTAGAAAATCTTTAGCATTTAGCTGCCATTGTTCAGACTTGGATTTTCTAAGGTGAAACTGTCATTTCTGACCATCAGTTCATAGATACTAAAAGGAATATATATATAGAAAGATGGAACAGTTTCTTCTCTATATTACTAGTCTATTTTTCTTCAAGAGTTTGCTCAGGGTGGTTATTCTTAGCTTAAATTCACCAAGACAACATGAAAATTAGTGACCCTTCTCCTATATAAACTCTGAAGCACTAATTAATTTAATTTTAATACATGGTAATTTTAGCATGGACAAGGTGTTTCTGTAGGATGAAGACAGTTTTATTATTTCAAACTCCAAAATATCAGTTTCCTTTTCACTGTGAATAATAACCTTTCCAAAGGCAAAAATTAAAGATGACATGGAGTTCAAACTAAGGGGTTTTATTTCTAGATGTGTGTATCACAAAACTTCACATCTCTTAGGAAGCTATTTGATCAAATTTGCAGTCTCACTTTTCTTAACCTTTGATGAGAACAAAGCATGATTACATCCTGTTTGGTGCTCTCTGGAACCTTTGCTCTATCATAACTAGAAAAAAATCTTCACAGGCTTCAGTGAGTCCTTCATTTAACCCCATTTGTCTCCAGGGTACCATCTGTTGCATGCTGGGCTCTCTGTTATGTCTGCTTCCAAGGCCACAGTACTGGACTAGATGGTCTTTTGGTCTGATTCAGTACAGTTGTTCCTACATTCTTATCTAATTTATTGCCTGTTCCTAGTCACAGATCTCTGAAGCTAAATGTCAACTCCTTTTTCTGAAGGAATGACATATCTAATAGCTAGGATAGCTCAGATAACATAACCAACAAAAATTCTGTCTTCTACGACTCAGATCACGGTATCCATTTCATTGTGGTTGTCCTACAGATTTTTATAGAATAGAATCATAGAATTATGGAATCATTTAGGTTAGGAATGACCTTTAAGATTATCAAGTCCAACCGTTAACTCAGCACTGCCAAGTCCACCACTAGACCATGTCTTCATGGTTTGTTTGTACACTGCTATTTCCTCCTCAGCAGACTCATAGGAAGCTTATGAAATTGTTAGTCATAAACATATTGAGGACACTATTACAGCCTTCTTCTGTTCCCAGAGCTTTCATTATTTTTGAGCTTTTGCCAAAGAATTTTTAGCCTTTTTGTTTTTCCCAAACTCTTCCTTGATGTTTGCCATTTGTTGCATTGTGTGTATTGCTTACCGAAATTATGTGATGTTCTGCTCTCTGGACAGAAGAAAAGCTTTTGAGGCATGAGAATGAATGGCAAACAGCTAAATAATAAAGCCTACTCTTGTTCACACACGAAGGCTATTGTTTACAGGAGATGAGATTAATTTTGCTGAGATCTGTTCCCTTGTGAACACGTTGAGTAAGTTTTTTGGTCTGATTGTTGATGACTAAAAAGGAATGAACAGCCATTCAGAATGAAAGTGGTTGTTTGCAAATGTACCTTTTGCAGAATGGAGAAGGGCTGTTCTCGCAGTAGAACTCTCTCCAGTTACATTGTCACAAGTGTAGGGAACCACTCTCTACAAACTGCAGTCTGTAAGACAGTTCAGAGTTTCCAGTCTGGTTTTCAGTGAGGCTGACCATTGCATCCTGGACAGTGGTAGTGTGGGGCTCCCCTTCCCTTCACTTAGAAATGTGAGTTAGGTATATGTCATGTTTGTTGCTGCTTTTGACTCAAAGAAGAGCCACCTGAAGTTCTGTAAGAAGAGCCACCTGAAGTTTCTTTTTTTGTTTGTTTTTGGTGAAATATTTTTCTCATATTAAACCCAGCTTTACTGTAAAATGCATTGGTTTTAATGGTTTTTTAATAGATTAGGATGGCATTACTGGTAAGACAAAAAGTTATTAAGAGCAGCCTGTGTTTAAGAGGAGCAAGGAAAACCAAGCTTCGTCTCTATGGCTTACATGAGAAAAAGGTGAATGTCCCACCCTCCATACAAAGGAATACCATTAAGTCCCAAATAGGAAAATGGCTGTTCTTGAGCCTGTCATTGTTTTGTCATTTCAGTTTTGTTTCTCAGAAAAGATGTTTAAAACATGCAATGTGTACAAAACGGAATGTTTTTCTTTCTAACCCTAACAGCAAGAATCATCGTTGCACAGCCCACATAACACTAATATTAAAATGAAGTCTAAGTTTTAAACAATGTTTTGCAAGGAGAATCACGAAGTTTTTCTGAGAAATTGGAAAGTGAGAAATAAATACATGTTTTATAATCTTGTGTATGTTTAGTGGGGATCTGAACTCCAAAAAATTAGGTTATAAATGCCTCTGTTTGGAGCTATGACCAAATTGCACCAGATGACTACTTTTAGTTTGGTCTTCTGAAGACTGGAAAGCAAGATGGAACCCTGATGGCTTCCTGAAAGTTCTGTGTATACATTCTCTCTCTCCTCCACAGAAATGGAAAAGGAGCAAAAAGCCAATAGGAAAAACACCTCTGAACAGCAAATCTGCATGCATAAGAACTGAATAGCAGGTTTACAGGCTGTAGAAAGCACTGAAATTTATGGAAATTTCTGAGAGGTCTGTGATACCAGTTTTTCTGTTGCTTCCTTTCCAAGAACAGCAGCAAAGGGCAAATCTTTAACTGGAATTGTGGCTTCCTTGGTAGGATATGGGTCTATGCATATGTGAATATGGGGGGAGGAGGGGGGTTGCCATCTATGTAAAGCATTCATTTGAATTTGCTCTGCAAACTTTCCTAAGTCCATCTCTGGATTTGTCTTAGACTGCAATGACAATATTATGAATAATCCAGATGCAACTACTTCTTGAGCATATTGACAATTTAGTTGGATAGGTTCCAAAATGACAGTGTAACTCGTGTTCTCTCATTAGTTTGGGTTAACAGAAGTTGATACCTTTATAACTCAGTACTATTAGAGGAATTATGGTTTTCCCATGGATACTGTGACACATCTGGAATTCTTATTGGTGCATGAAAAACAGATGTGCATCTTTTTCTGTACTGCCAAGTTTCACTCCGGGCTTAGCGTACCAGAATTTACCTGTCACTGGTCCCCTTGCTCCATACTCCTCCACTCTTGTTTCTTTTGTTGTCTTGAATTTTGCTTAAGTCATTTTCTATAAACGAGAGCCTCTTTTATTCCATATGGTTATTCTCAGGCACATTGCTTATAGTCTTTAGGATTTGGTAGCTACAGTATTTAAGATTACCGTGGCTTAGAATGGATAAACATTTATTGTTGTCCTTCCCATGAATGTCTTGAAAGAGGCCTGTGTTTTATCTTGTGTCACACCCTTAACTGCCACAGGTCCCTCTTCCCTTTCCAGTTGCTGTTCTCCTTAAACCCAGGCATCCTAAGCATCCCACAGCATAGTGTCCACTCAGCTTGCATTGCCCTCTGCTGTCCTACACTGCCTTCGACCCAAATCCTTTTTCAGGCATCTTTTGAGTCAGTGGGAGCTCACTAACAAGGTTTGAACACCGCTCTGTGTGCAATCCAGATCTGCTGCAGCGTGCTGTCAGCTGTGGGTGTCAGCACAGGGCTAACTGGGTGGAAAAGCAGTGAGCTAAATCATGTGCTTTGATGCTACCTTCTGTTTTAAGCTCTCTAGGACTGCACTGAGGTGACGTCAGAAGCACCACTTGTGACCTCCACTGAAATGGCACATTTTCAAACCCTTACTTTTAGAAATAATTTTTGGGAAAGGTTTCCAGACATCTCCAGGCTGAGCAGAACTGATTCCATTCTTATGAAGATTATTTAAAAATTCATTGTATGCTAATGTATGTATGTAATGAATTACTTCATTTAAATGAAGTCGAGGATACGTAGAGGGAAAAAGAGAGTCTTTCTGTGGAGTTAGAGGTCAGGTTTGTCGTCGCCCTGTACTTTCATCCAGGAGGGCAGATGAAGGAAGGAGGAGCTGCAGTCAAGTAAGCTGCCATTAATTAGTGCCTGAAGGTTACAAATAGCCTCCCTTCAGTCCTCCCATGAACATCTGAGGAATCCACTCACTGCACAGCTTTGAAAAAACTGCTGCAAACAAAGATGGCCACAAATATGCTGGAACTAAGGGAGAGGCAAATTTCAGAGCTACCTATTCAGGTTTGTGCAGTTTGAGCAGCCATAACAATCTAGTGAGGGCATCACAAAACATGGAGCTCAGCAGAAGATGATATGTTTTTACCTCAGAAGACTCAAAGCTAGAGCTGCTGGGAAGCTAGGGAAGCTGGAAAGCTATTACTCTTCATTTGTCCTGTTCTGACAATGTTTTATGGGTGTTGACCACTGCCATGGTTTGTGTCAGGACAGTCCTCCTTGTATCTCCTTGGGGTGACCTTGCAGCAGTGCTGTGTTTCCATGGTTGTGTTGGGTCAGATCTGAAGAAGCTTTTCTTAACACAGCTGGGATGCCTCACTGAAATGTACAGTGCAGGTAATTGCTCTAAAGGCATTTCAAATTTAAAAATAGCCTTTCTTAGTGTGGCAGAAATTAGAGATACAAAGAACTTTTGTTTGCTTGGCAAGATTTCCTCATGATTAATGTGAAAGCGTACTTCCTTGTTAGCAGGCCCTTCACACATAAGCATAATTTGTAAAAAAATTCTGCATGCCTTTTGAGATACACTGTTCCATGATTTAGACAGACATTAATAAAATGTACATTTTAAAGGAGAAGATCTGCTTCTCTTTGCTCAAATTTGCATATTGAGTTCAGCTGCCTGAATTTGGATAGTTGCTGATTTGAAGAAAGCTCCTGTTTATTTTTATAGAAAATGATTAATTTATTTCAGAGAAAAGGAAAAGAGTTTTCATTACTCTTTCGACAATTCTACAATAGGGAATGGTGTTTGTGGAACATCTAGTCTGAACATTATTCATCTTTCCCATGGGGATTACTAGCAGTAAATTAGGATTCTCTGAATTTGCTTACAAACCAACATCAGTTTTTAAGTAACAATAAATGAAGAAAAATTTTGGTGATTTATCAGACACAGTCCACTGTATTAGCTGCTTTATAATGAGCTTTGAGACACACCATAATGCAGTCTTTTGTTGCAAGTATCTTTTCTACACACACTGCCTACTTTTTATGAAGCAATTAGAATTTATCATGCTACAGCTTTGGAGTGTATGAAGCCAAACCCTTAATGTGGGAAGCTTCTGGGATTAAAACACTTTTGCAATGAGAAATCTTAAATATGTTTTGACTAGTTTCGTTCAAGGATCATCTACAGCATTTTTATGTAAGTGAATCTCTCATTTTATGAGCCTTACCACTCTAATTAAAGATGGCTTTGTTTTCATTTTACATTTCAGTCCTGAACATTTCTAATAGAGCCATAACTTTTCTACTTGGTAATGTATTTATTGTTGTAGAATGCCAGTCACTGATTAGAACTTTAGCAACTAAATTTGTAAATTCATGATCACAGGTTTGAAAGGCCTATGTAATGTGGTTACTCTTGCTCTGTTGCCCCTGTCACTCATGACACAATAAGTGCCAGCTCTTCAAGTAGATCAGTGCAACAGAAAAGATTCATTGGATTGATGGAGTTTGTGCTGAGGCCCTTGCATCTATACTTAATGTAGTTTGAGATTTTTACTTGGACTGATTTTGTTCCTCATATGAAGTACCTCTACCATACTAAATGCCTCCACAGATCTGAAAGATCAAATGTTGATTTACATCCTGATATGCCCATAAGAGTGTGTCATAACTTTGGCTGCATCTTGAGAAGATCTACTGCTTTAATTTCCTCCAACAGTTCTAGTTCATGCAGAACAAACAATTTTGTAAAGTGAAGCAATATAGAGTAAAATAGGGACAGTTGGGGCACGTGCTTCAAAACCACACAGAATGTAGCTATGTTATACTTTGGAGGTTGCTGCCCTTTAGTGAGGTGATTCTTTCTGTCAGTCTCATGGAGGATGAATGTACGACTGCCAAAGTATTTCCTGTGAAAGGGTTTGTTTTGATAGTTATCCACAGGAAGCTTAGCTGGGATCATCTGTGATGAGGAACAGACCAATGCCAAAATAACATGACTAGGTATGATTGCAGTGTATTAACAGAACTGACAGTCCCTCACAAGAGGATGACTGTCTAAAAACTTACATTTCCTGTCAAGATCACACTGTTTTGCTGTTCATGGTGTGTGCTTGATACTGCAAAGTATGTTGTTGACATAGATCATCATGTGATTATTAAAAAAAAAAGTTTAAAATCCGAGTTTATAGTGTAAGTAAAATTGGTTCAACATAGTTGCTGTGCTATTAAATTTTTTTAGTTTTAGTGACATTCTAAAGACGGTGTGAACCAAGTTACACCTAATTTAGAACTGAAATTCATCATTCTATTTCTTTAAGTGGTTTCAGGACATTAAAAAATATTTCTCCCATCCCATCTGTTCTTAAGGATGACAGGAAAACAGATTTTGCAGCAGTCATTTGAAACCCTCAAATGTAACACCACTTTTTAATGATCTGTCCTTCAATGCAGTATGATGTTAAAAAAGACACACATATGTTAATTCATCCTGTCCGTCTTCCTGTCAGCATCCTCACCATGTTGTTTTCAAGTGTTTCAGTAGTGCCATAATGAAATGATGTAACTTAGCATGCTTACCTGAGGGACCTGTCACTGTCACTACAGTGCAGCCTATTTAGGCCTAGGTAAGCTGGGTATTCACCTATGTCTTCATTAAACTGTATTATTTCTACTTGTGTCCCTAGCATCTTGCACATACTTGTGGATGATTATCATGCTTCCCCTACTGAGTAATAATTAGCCAAGCTGTGAGTATTTACAGATTTTTTGTTTCCTTCTAATCAGATTCTTTCTGAAGAGATTCTTTATCTTTTCGGAAATCACACCTGTTGACAGTTTTAACTTAATAGTCTTGGTGAGGTTGACCAGAATTCTGTAGGAAGGAGCTGTAGGTGTCAGATCCTGTTCACAAGCCCAGATTACTTTTACATGTGGCCAGATTGCATGCTAACTTAAGTAAGTTCATTTTGGTCTTCACTTAGAATTTGCCAGCTTTCTCTCTTGAATTGTGTTTTTAGTTCAGAGTATATTTCTAGGTACGTTCAGTTTGTGTGATCTGTTGACTTGCACTGTTTATTGCAGATCATTGACAAACACAGTAAATAAAAATAAGTTATGCTGAATTTTATTTATTACACACAAGTATGAGTGAGATTTCATCTACTTCATTTATCCACAAATTTCAAGTTAAATACAAATAAAAATTATCAAATTGTCATGATTTAATCTTCATACTCATCTTCCTCTCAGAGACACACTGACAGAGAACAAAGCACCAGAAAATAAAGGGATTCTTTCCATGAAAGCACATCTTGCATGCTCTTGGAAGGAAAGAAATAAAGGATGGGACTGAGAGCTAAAGGACTTGTCAGCAAAGGTTGCACCAAGAGAGATTCTTCACCCACATCTTGGTTGAAGAATTTGACTGGAAAATTTGAAAATAAAGCATAATCCAACAGGAGCAACAGCAGGAATGAGGCAAGCCAGGATAAGCAAAATCCAGGGCTGGGCGTCTGTGCTCCTCAGCAGCCAAATGCACCCAGTGTCATTAAAGGTTGGCTGGGCAGCAGTGACAAACAAGGAAGTTATAGATACGCTGTAGTCATCTTCTACTGCCTCCCAAACCAGATTAGTGTTTCATTTTCAAAAGAACATGCAAGGATAATTGATATTTAAAGTCTCTGACTTTCTTTTCTGGTCTTTCTCACTCGCACAAATAATACCATAAGTACACTTTAACTTTTGGATATATGTTTGTGGATTATAGAAATATAAATTAGTTGATAAAAGCTGCTGAAGATGGGCAGAGATAATCTTGACTAAGCACATTAACATTTGAATTTTTGCGATTGCAAAATGCATAACCTACATAAAAGGATTTCTTGTAATACATGCATTAAGATTGATATTTTTCACAGTATTTACAAAAAAACTGAATGTGTTGCCATTTTTGTCAGTGTGTTTCTGAGAGAGGAATGAATGTAAGACACAGTGGGAGAGATCACTGAATGAAATGAAGGAAAGTCATTAGACTTAACATTGAAATCTTTTCTTCCCATAAGTGATTCACCTTCATCTGAGAACAATTTGTCTCTGTTTGGATTTTGTCATATCCTTGACATCATCAGGCCTTCATTTGCTAATTTTTTGAAAATAAGACCAGAATCTTTCTAGTCATGAAAACACCAGAACATTCAAATTTATCCTGAATCATCTTCTTAAAATTGTAGTGCAGTTACCAATTCTCTGTGAAGCAATTTAAACAAACGATGAAATAGTATCTCATTTCTATTCATGGTACATCTGATGTTCAGTAACAATTAGATGTTGCTTGTAGATTTCCACCTTAATTCTAGGAATACAAAATGCTATGTTTTGTATGAGTTACAGAGTGATTTTTCATTCATTCCATTAACCATTTTATTTACAAATTTCCTTTTTTAACCTAGATTTTCAGTGAAGGCAACAGAGCTGTACAGAATACTCTCTGAGTTCTGATCCTAGCTTTTGTTATGATTTGCTTTGTGGTGTCAAGAAAGTTTGATTGACTGGCTGAAGTGCTGTCTGTACAGGAATCAGGAGACTCACTAAATGCTTAGATAATTTTCTGAAATCCTCAGTTCAGTGCAAACTGGCTGCCTTTCTTTTTGTGCTAATTCCCTTTGTTGTGTGATGTAGTTATTCTCAACTGTGTAAATTTGCCTGTCTGAAAGACTTCAGAAAAATTGTTTTATGTGAATGTGTATTTTGAACTCACTGAGGGGGAAATTCACTTTCCCTGCAAAGATTTGCAGGTTTGTGATGATGAAGTACAAAGGCTGATAAGGAGTGTTAATAAACCCCTTCCCAGTTATAGCCAAGGTGAAGTCTTTCAGTCTCTTGTTTGTAGGATCCGTGCAGTCACAGAGCCTCATTTCCCTTTGTGTTCAGTCCCACTGCTAGCTTTGGAGACTTGCTCCAGGCATAAGAGTTGTGTAAATTCTGCAAAAATAATTGTCTTCACCTTACGTTGTCTTGTGCTCAGTCTGTAGGAATTGCAGTTCTTAAGAACAAACTGGTGAACAAGCAAAGGAGCACAGCAGCATTATTGTTTTAGAGCAAGGTGTTTAAGGATTATCTGATACACTGAGCTGTTCAAACGCTGGAACATACAAAGTATCTGTATGTCCCAGCTGTCACATGGCAACTTCTTTTCTTTACAAGCTAATTTATCCTTTATTTGAGCATGAGAAAAAGTTGCCATGTTGCACATTTAGTATTCAACTCTCTATGATGGTAGCAGTGTCCTAAGTTTCCTCACAAGGAAGTAAACTATTTTTAGCTATTATACCCTTCAATTCTAAGCATTTTTTATACACAGCTTGGGATTTTCTTAGCCTTTTATCTTTCATGTGGTCATTCCCTGATTTAGTGTTTCAAAAAAAGGCCATATAACTCGTTGTAGGTATTTGTGTGTATCACAGTCACAGAATCACACAGAATCATTTATGTTGGAAAAGACCTCCTGGATTGTTGAGTCCAACCAACCTTTGACTGATCACCACCTTGTAAACTAGACCACAGCACTAAGTGCCACATCCAGTCATTTCCTGACTATATTGTTCATTAGACTGAGAAGTGCTGAAAGAACTAATCTCTGCTTTTTTGAGAAACCTGACCCACTGATTTTTTTGTCATGTCTACACTGTCCATATGGAGCCAGGAGTTTAATATTTTTTTATTTTAATTATGTCTGCCTTGGTGCTGATTGCAAGAAGCTGGGGGATCCAGTAGAAACCACACACTTAAAATGTGTCTCCTCTTCATGCAAAAAGTATTAAAATACCTTGCAGTGGTAGATGTTTGAATGATATTGGCACCAATTTAGGTTTCATTAATAGTGTGGAAGCCTTTGGGAAGGCTCTGATACATCATTATTGTAGAGGCTAGATAAGGTTGCTTCTAAAAACTGTGAGATTGTTATAGATCAGTGGTTCTATTTAAAAGCTGCTGTGCAGCAAATCCTTTTTTATTGGTTCCAAGCTCTTCCCAAAGCAGATCAATCTGACTTTCATCTGTTTGTAAGAACATGTACTGAGGTCAAAAGATGAAGCATGACTCTGCCATTGAAAGGTCATTTCATTTTACACTTTAAGAGATTGCAGGCTAGATTCAAAGATCATTATATTAAAACATCTGAAGAAATTTCTGCAGTTCTACAAATAGAATGATCTTCTGATCCTATCTATCAACACCAGTATTTTTTTATGATTTATGCAAGAGAGTGTAGCTTATTTTAAGGAAAAATGTGTCAACTTTGCCCGGCTGAGAGTTGCATTTGTCTCACCTTTTTTTAGCTGCTTATGAGGTGCCCAGGTTAAACTTGCCATTAAGTGCCCCTCTCTGTTTCACCAGGAGAGTTATACAACTTCAGGAGTGACCAATTCAGCCTCTCCTGTGTGCCAGTTTTGGAATGTGAAGAATTACCTGCAGCCCACAGGTTATTTACCTCGAGTGTTTAGCAGGAGTCTGAAAATCTAACCTAAATGAGCTGGCTAACTTCTAGGTGGTTGAAATCAGGTGAAATCTACCTTAAATGACTAAATTAGCAAAAGTATCAAATGTTGTTTCTTAAGGTTAAAACACTTAGGTCAAACTTTTTTCTTTTCTTATTCTTTTTTTTTTTTTTTTTGCACACAGTTTTTTTGTTCCCTTAAATATTTTGAGTGTGTGTCATTTATCCTTGTTAAAGTATCACCCAATCCATTCAGTATATGTCATATGATGGCACTGTGAGACAAAGATGTCCTCCTACACCAGGGATCAAAGAGAACTTTCTGATGAATTTTTTCTTTTTTGGGTGTCAGTGGAGAGGAGGCTGGGAAAAATCCTCCACTGGTATGTGGGCTTGTGTGAGTGATTAGCTCTTTTTTTAAATGATTGAACACACAGGTTCACATAGTAATTAAATTCCTACTGTGGAAATTACTATTTAAAGACAACAATAAAAGGTGTTTTTGATTAAATGACCTATCAGCAATGAAATGCAATGTTTTATTGGTGAGAGAGAAGCAGCTCATGAAGAAACACATTAACCTTAATGTTTCTTCTTTGGAATCTTAGAGGAAGGGTATAGGTTTGATTTTTCTGTTTAGGAACTCTAAAATTCTCATTTACATCATTTAACACCCACCTCTCCACCCACAAGCCCCTCCAGTAAATAATTTCAGGTCAGAAGTTTCCTTACAGATGACCCAAATCCTCTTGTAACCTAGACACTGAGCACTGCCACAGTGAATTCACATGATGCCATTTGACTCAAAAAAACCTTGCACCAGTGTAAACTTTCTTTTGGTGCTAGAACTAGTGAGCTCCCAAAACTAGTCTGAGCCTTTGGTTTTGTTTCTACTTCATCTCATTCTACCTCATACTGATGATGGAGACTCACAGGTGTATAATTTTTGAGCACACGATATGAAATACAGAGTTGTGAAATAAAAGAAGCTGCAAGGAACCTCTGGAGGTTAACTAATCCAACCACTATTCAAAGCAGGGCTGGCTTAGATCACAGTGGAAGAACTTCAAGGAAAAGATAAAAACATTTTCATCCTTCAAATCTGGGGCTTCTTTATGTAGAAATGCTTCATAACTCCTTTTTCCACATTCAGTAGAAATCACTGTATGCCAAGACCATAGCCAAGGGATGTACATTTGTAATGTGCATGACATTGGTTGTAATTTAATTGTATCTCTTTAGCACAAACCACGTGATTGCTTTACCCAATAACTATTTAAAATGGATTTATTGATCCCAAGGCATTCACTCTTTATTAGTTTATTACTGTATTTTTCATTGTCCTTGTGTAATTTTCTGTGTATTTTGCTTCAGATGGGTTGAATAATGCAAAGAGTAAGAAATCTAGGAAATTCTGATTAGAAAAACGTTAAGTGTTTATTTCTCCAAATGTTCAAATTGGGGGAAAGTATATTCTGTAGTTTTGTTCTATAGAGCACCTTGTGAAATTCAAGTAATCTAAATTTTCCTCTGAGCAGGTCTGTTCCTTGGCAACAATTCTGTAGTGAGCTGTACTGTCATATGTCCCTTTCCAGAAAGGCACTGTGATATTTATAAATCTATCTAAGAATACAGATAACCCACACACTAAAGCATATGTCAGGACATAGCTGTCAGTCCCATCAACTTGCAGTCCTTTGAGGGAACAGAAAGGCACGTTGACTCACCAGTGTGTGGCCCTGATTTTAGACCTCTGAGCTCTGGAGAGTCTATTTTACATTAAGACATTTTACAAGTAAATGTCCCTGTGTAAGGCATATGTTGAGATTTAGAGATAGAACTGTTGTAGAAGGTACTAGAAAATATTAGAGCAGAAAACATCTTACAGAGTTTAGCAGATTCTGTTTGAAAGGACCTGCCTGTGTGTCATGGACTAATAACTAAGGCACTGCAAGAGGTGACTTTTTCATTTCTGAAGGACGCTGCAAGGACAGAAAGGAGATATGTTAGGGCAGAAAGTGAGGAGTGCTTTTGTCTAGGAAATGTTACTGTACAGATACCAACGTTCATTATTGAAGCTGATATCAAAAGTGCCGATCCAGCAGAATTCTTCCTCTTGTATTTAAATGCTTTTCTGGCTTGGGACATCCGTGGGCCTGGAACTATTTTCATCCAGCTGCTGCCTTGTACCAGCCCTGAGCTCTGCTACCAGCTCATCACAAAGTCTTGGGCAGCTGTCAGTCAGTCAGTCACATTATTGATGCTTGAAAAGCTCCAAGTTGGCTGAGTGGGGAAACACTTCTGGCTGTGGTTGCTTTCCAAAGTGTGTCACCTACTTCCCAGCCTGCCCTCTCTCCTTCATCTGTGTCTGTGTAAGGCAGACAGTTCTGTGAAAATGAATTCTGTGTCCTGGATGCAGTTGACCTGTGAGGCAATCTGAGACTTCTCTCTAGCATGGGAGTGTTTTTCAGAGTGTGACAACTGTTTATTAAGGTCCTTTTCTCCGTGTGTGTGGTGGGAAGAATGCATGCGTGCTGAAATGTTATCATAGCTCATGTTTGAGGAGGAACTGTGAATGTCAAACACCTTTTCTCTACAAAAAGAATTTCTTTTGGCTCAGGAAATCCCTGAACTAAAAATTGCTGGTTGCAGAGAGAGGACTTTGGAAATGGGCATGTATTTTTGCCCTGTGCTTATCAGGGGACAAGGTTATGTGGTTACCTTTGGTTTGAGTTGGAAAGTCTGCTTGCATGTTTTAGTATCAACTGCTCTTTATTGGAAGACAAAAAGAAAGGTACCCACAGACTCTTTCCTGCTCTGCCTTTCAGTTTGTTTCAATAATTCCTTTATTAATTAGACCACAGAAAAATGGTTCAAGCTGTAATGACTCCTGAAAGGAAAATTAACTGGGTTTTTAACTATTCCTCAAGCTTCTTATGCACATGGTGCTGTGCAAAAATATTTGCAGTCTTGGTTATGGGCTTACAAATCTATTTTAAAAACCATAACTCGTCCTTTATTCAGAAGAAAAGAGACTAATAGGCAACAGCATGAAGAATTGCCTAAGAGTGTGACTGTGAAGAATGATTTCTGAATTGAGAAGAAAAAGACTGCAAATATTTTTGCAGAGCACCATGCTCGTAAGAAGCTTGAGAAATAGTTAAAAACCCAGTTAATTTTCCTTTCAGGAGTCATTACAGCTTGAACCATTTTTCTGTGGTCTAATTAATAAAGGAATTATTTTTAAATCTTGTAATGCAATGCCTCAGTTTTGACTGAGGGGAAATAAGGTTAATGTGTTCTTTTGGCTATCAATATGCAAACATATATTGGTAAAAAAAATTTAGATTTGAAGAGGTTTTACAAAATGTTCTTGAATAGACAAGTGCTACTTCTCAGACTGTCTTTTCACTTGCATTCTAATTTTTGCCTTGAAAATTATGTGGAGAAATGAGGAAAGAGAAAGAAGAATTTATTTTTCAGCAAGGTTTCAAAATAAAAGCTCAAGAACTTTGACCATAAAGAAAATTACTGGATTTTTTTTTTTTTATTGGGAGAGTACTGGTTGACAGAAAAAGCTATTAAGAAACAAATAAGCTATGATGAAATTTACTTCAGGCATGCCACTGCATTCCTTTACTGTTATTAAAATATTTTTGCCTCTTCCCCATAAAGTCAATTGTAGATGGGCTGTGAATTTTCAGTGTTGCCTTTACTCTCATCTCAGTTGGAATAGGCTTTATTTTGATGGAAGAGTGCAGTTTTCAGTATGGTGCCTATTCAGGCTATTGCAAGTAATTGAAATTGTACAGCAGATAAAAAAGAAACAAAACTAAACAAAGCAAAAACCTCAGCTCTTCTAGATATGAAAAAGGAAAATCATGCTTTGCCAATGAGGAGGTGTAAGAAGTAACATACAATTTTTCCTGAGATTTAGGACATCAGAAAAATTCAGTAACAGAATGTTCAGTTCAGAAAAAGAACAAATATTTTTGTGTTGTTCATCCTTGTTCCTGTTCTAGACTTTCCTCTTGCAGTCCAGTCTGGACTATGAGTTCTCATCGATACCTCTTGTGGCACATTTCCCCATTAGATGATGACCCTCAGTACTCCTCATCTTTCCTTACAAATCTTCTTTATCACAGTTAAACAAAATCCCTGTCCTTCCTGTCACTGAGGTATTCGCCATTTCTGCTCTCTGTGCGTATCCTGCAAGAAATATCCAAATACTGCTACTTTCTCTGTACGGGTTTTGGAAGCTTCTTTAGCTTTGCACATAGCCCTGTCTTTCCTCTCATATTACATTGATCAGTGCAGGCTGCTTTTCTTTTACACCTCTGACTCATCAGCTTTTCTCCACTTCACTATTACCACAGCTCTTGCAAAGATCAGATTTGTTAATCTTTTCTTCTCCTTTTCCATTGTAGATCTTTCCATTGTACTCTGTTCAAGTTGTCCCTCCTCATCTAAAAGTTTTCTCAAAGGTCTCTCACTATTTTCCCCACCTGTTTGTGTTTCTTTTGCCATAGTGCCTTCCAGTATCATGCTTTAGAAATATCTTTGGCTTTTTGTCAGTCTCTTCGCTGTTCCTTAATTACCGGAGGAGTGGTATTTCCTGGTTGTTTTTTTTCATGGCCCTCTCCTCTTTGTGATAGTTTCCAAAGACCTGTCTTTCCATTTGTATGCATAATGCCTCTGAACTTTTGAGTTCAGTTACACACTGCCCTTCTATCTTTAGCCAAATAATTGGGGACACACAAAGGAGCAGTTGGTACAGATGAAGAACATTTAAAATTGCTCAATTTAAGAGAGATAATAAATGTATAATTTGTACTACACATTTATTAAAAGGAGTAAACAGAGTTATGAGAGACAAATAATGCATCCTAGTCTTGTCACCTAAATTTCACTTTCTATGCTATTATTGTTATTTAATGGTGACTGTTCTGGGAAATCACTGATAGGGGCTACATATACAATAAAGCTTGGGAACTGGAACTATACAATAGTTACAACATAACAACATAACTGTTGTTATTATTTTTCTAAGTTATGTGGTCCAGGCAGATTTTCTTTTTCTGCAAAGGTAATGTGAAAGGTTGATGTGCCCCAGTAAGTGCCTTCTTGTTAATAATTTGGTCACACATTTTCTTCCTTTGTAAAAGAGAGCCTTAAGCTGTTAACACAAGACTTTTCAACTCAGTGAGGAAAAAGCCAAAATAATGTATTTGCAAGTGAAGTAAAATCTTGAAAAGGCATTTTAAGTAAACATATTTCACTAAAAAGTGCTATATGACCCATGTAATGGTTATTCTCAGTATAAGAAGGCACTTTAAGAATACTTCATGGCAATAGCATCAGTGTTTGCAGGCTCTTTTCTTGCAGAGAACTGTATAATAAAGCAGAAGTGGGGTTTTTTTGTAAGCCATTCTTTGTGTAATTTATCTCTATAGTACAATGAGAAAGCCTACATCAATTTTCTTTCACCCAATGAAAACTTCAGGTTTTGACACTCTGTATGTAGTTTAACCTGTGTTTGTGAGAATATATTTACCTTTCTTATTGTAGGAGCATGTGATTTTAAAAAGCTCTTAAGATAGTACAGAAGAGCCCTCACCTCTGTCATTGAAGCAGTCAGTGATAAAAAACCTGTGTGGCCATGTAAAAGGAAGCAATAAAAAGGAAGGAATGAAAGTAAAATACAACTAACAATAACTTCAGCTTTCACTGCATATATTGCAAAAGCAAATTTTATTTTCTTTATACATATTTTGCTATCATATTTTCCTTCCACTCTAATATATACTCTTATCACTGTGTTTTTAGAGAAAAACAAAGATAATACTTTTTCTTACAGTTTCAGTCTGGCCTTCACATGTGATTGACTGTACCCTAGAAGAGGTCGCAGCACACATTTAATTTGTGATTTTTAAATAAATACACAGAGTAGCAGTGGAACAAATAGGTTTCATTAGCTCTGTTCTTAAAATTGTGTGCAAAATGACTAATTCACCTCCCATCTCGCAAGAAAAAGATGTTGTAAATAAGTTGTTTGTTATTTATTGAAAGCTGGCAGCATGCTCGCTGTTGTGTGAGCAAGACTTCCTGCTCATAGTCTCTCACTAAGGGCAGGTGCTGACCTCAACTATCTGGAGAAGGGCTGTTTGCTCACTTTGTGACTGCAGGAGCACTTTTTTTTTTCCACTGGTAGTGGTCAGTGGAGTTTAAATGTGTGTTGTAGCATAAGCAGGAAATATTATTGCCCCAAAATATGACCAAAATAATGTAAGGGTTATGAGTTTGCACAGATGTTAACAGGCAAACCAACTTTGTGGATGCTCCCCAGCCCCAGGGATTAGAGTGACGAATTTCAGTGTCTGCTTTCCAAACCAGAATAAAGGTTTGAAAGTTCAATTAAAGTGAGTGATACTTAATTCACAGATTTTTAAAAGAAAAAAAAAAAGGTGAAAAAGGAAAAGAAAACAAAATCAGACCAAACAACCTAGTCTGTAACTAGCAGCATTGTTGTGAAGATTGAGGGTTTTAGGCTGCCTGTGAGAATGTTGTAAGTAGTATCACATTGAATGCAGAGCATGTCCTTAGGTTATGCATGAGCTTACTGTATAGCAGATATAATTCTAAACCCATTGTCTGTGACAAAAGGGAGGGACAAAATTAAAAGATGGTAAAATCTTGGGCATGTGGGAAGAGCCACAGTGAAATACTGTGGGGTCCCACATGTTCTTAGAACTTCATGGACATCAATCTTATTAAATACTGGCATTTTCTTTACACTAAAAAGGAGTAACTGATTTTTTAATTTGTATTTGAAACCATATGTGTTTTGCTATTTAAAATAAATAAGGACTGATGGACAAAAGCACAATGCAGTAACTGTGAATTCAGTAAGTAAAAGGACCATATTGAGTACAGTGTTAGGTAAGTCACTCCTTCATACCTCATCAGACCCTCTTAGGAGCTGTTATTTGTTTCCTTCACCTTATGTTTTGCAAAACTCTGGTTGCTATGAGCAAGAGTATCCTCAGAAGATATAAATATCTTCTTTTCAATTTTTTACTGTTATAAAGTTAGCAAGAGAAAAAGACTTCCCTGTCTGTAAAAATTACCGTCTTGGCAAACACAATTGTCAGATAAAATGTATGCAGAATAAATCTCTGTTTGATTATTCACTCTGAAAGAAACTTGGATGGTGACTCTGAGCTTTACAGGTCTGTGCAATTGCCATAATTCAGATGGTTACAGGGGATGATTGCTAGAACAGTCACATGAGTTTTTTTAATTTGCTGGGGATTTATTCCTCCTTATTTTGAGGAGGATGCAATTACTTTAAAAACGTTGGTGCCTCAGTCTTCGGCATTCTCACCACTACAATATCTCTCAGTCTGACAAAGTGAGAAAGACCTTAGATCTTGAAGAGTTTAGAAGGAGATAAAAGTAACTTACTCCTTCACTCCACTTAACTACTCTTCCCGCCAGTTTGAGAAAAATTTGGCTGTACTTTGAAGCCTGTGTTAGAATTGGTGGCAAAAATAACCTTCTTTAATGTATTTATTTGTGTAATTAGATGGTTGATATTGCAAGTAACTCTGGGTGATACCATCCTATTCTGTTAATGATTTCTATTTCTATTGTCACAGTCTCCAGCAAATGTGCACAGAAGAAGAAAATAGTTTTAGTAAAAAAAACCCCATGTTTTTGTTCTTTCTTTTAACTGCATCTGCATTAATCTAGTGGAATAGAAGAGCCTGTTTTCTTCACTCCTTCTTCCTTGGTTTATTCTTTATTTGAAAGAACTGCTTGTAAATAAGTGCTAATGCCATTCCCACTGGTGGCACAAGAGAGGCAGCCTGACGTGGATCTCCTGTTTTTTGCAGATGAGGATAGGCATTCACTCAGGTTCCGTGCTGGCCGGCGTCGTTGGCGTGAGAATGCCGCGCTACTGCCTCTTCGGGAACAACGTCACCCTTGCAAGCAAGTTCGAGTCAGGAAGTCACCCACGCCGCATCAATGTCAGTCCCACCACATACCAGTAAGTCCTCTTAATCCTTCCCTGTGGTTTTTATTTCAGCCTGTTTTCAGCTCCATCTTGTAATAATGCTCTGTACTCAACAATGAACTGCAGCAGAAAGTCGGCAAGGCACCAGGACGGCTGGAAAGAGGTGGTGCTTGAGGATGTCAGGCTTCCGTTTGCAGGTTTTTATCAGAATGTGCGAAGAAGTTAGGCAGTGGAGGCAAGGAAGCACAGAAAGGCCATCCATTCCAGCCTAAAATAACATGTAACAGAAAAAGTGGAGATATCTCTCAAAGCAACCTAGTTTTATGCACTATTACAGCTTTTGACTAAGGATTTGGGTTCCACCTGCTAAACACAGTTCATGAAAGAATGCACACCCCCATTGTCTCAGAAGGAAGTCTAACTTTGCCAGTGAGGCCAAGTTTACAAAGAGATTTTATGCTTTCTTGAAGACAAAAATTCTTATTTAGCACTGTAAATACACACTAGATAGAAGCATTCTCTTCTGGGAAAAAAGATTGTAAATGGCAAAGCATTATCCCTAATGTTTAGTAGAAATTATGCAAATGTAAAGAAGGCTTGATGAAATCTGGTTATGAGGAACAGCTCCTAAATAAAAAAGGTGTTCCTCTTGTGTCCAAAGGTGTCCAAATTTGACAGTTTGACTATTGGAATTTCTACTGCTTGGATGACAGCTGATGCACTCACTCTTTTCTGGCAGGAGATCTCAATCCCTCAGTGTTCTGTATCTGAAGTAATTTTCTGAAGTAAGGTTTTGAGACTGTGTGTTAAATCTGTACACAGTTGCTCACTCAATATTGCTTTTCTTTCTTTTTCTTTCCTATTCAGAACTGTGAATCTCATTTTTTCCCCATAGCTATATATGTAAATAAAAATTTTAAATGGTTTTTTTTTATCCAAGTATTTGTCTGCTATGCTAAAATATGAATCAGTCAGAATTTAAAGTTAAAAGTAATTAAAGTAGTGCATAAATGACATTCTTCTGAAGAGCCCATTCACCTGAGATCAGATTTTTGAGAATGAAGCAAGTGTAGCAAATTGAACAAGAGATGGAATTACTGAATAGGCTGTGTGTCATAAAGTGAACAGAAATGGATTCATACAGTTCTTGCATGGTAACATGCAAGAGAAAGACAATCTATTAATCTCCAAATCTATCCAATTCCAAATCCAATCTATTATTGTTTACAGAAAACATTTTCATTTAAATAAAGATGAATTCAATAAATATATGGGAAATTTCTGTTTGGAACTTGGTATCATTTGAAAACAAGTTGTCTTTGGGACTTTCCATATACAGCATTCTACAGCCTTTGGCTCTTGGTCATCCACTGTGGGATAGGAGGAATCGTCTAAAACCCTGTTTGAATAGTCACCATAATTTTGTTTATCATTTGTGCTCCAGTAACAAAAATTACACAGTAGTAGGGCTTTTGGTGTGTGGTTTGTGGTCTGGCAAAAGGTGACCAAGGCCCTGTGACAGGGAGCTGTCTTTTCTGGACAGGACTTTTCTTGAACAGGATCAGTTCTTATAAAGGGCTGTTCTCCAACCTGAGACAGTCTTCAAGGTATTCTGAAAGTGCATTCCATACTTTTTCTGAAGAGAGATCTTGGTGCTTCACAAATGTGGTTCAGGGGTGTGATTTCACTTGGGGCTATGGTGTTACTTGCTCGTGTTTGTGTCCCTGAGAGCAGAAACTGGTGAGCTAGACAGCTTTATGGTGAATATTTGTGGGACCTGTGGTGCACAAAACTCTCTTCATGCTGGAGCCAGAGTCACTTCATGTACCAGTGAGCAGTGCCAGTTCTGTTGAATTTGGTTATGAGTGACGTGGCAGCTCCTCTGTGAGACACAGATTTGTGGTTATTGTTGAACAACCTGACCTTGCTGAAGATGATTCTGCTCATTGCAGGGGGGTTGGACTAGAAGGGCTTTGAAGGTCCCTTCCAACCCCATTGATTCTGTGGTTCTGTGACTGTATTTTCTTTCATCACACTGCTGATAAAAAGACTGTTCTGTAAGTTAGTTTGAGGGCCTGTGTATGCAGCTTGTTAGAATTCTGTGGGTTTGTGCTGCCCTTTATCTGACTCCTCGTACACTGTGGCACAGAGAAGACAGCTTCTCTTCACCTGTGTCCCATCTCTGCCTGGCTGCCACAGGTCCTATTGCAGCCAGGCAGGTCAAATGTGACTCACCTTGGAGAGTGTTCCTACTAAGCCCTAGGCACCAAAATGGGAATCAGATCTTCTCACCCTGCATATCTTTTAGGTAGTATCAAAAACAGGTGTACAGTTTTTTTAACTTCCCTTTAATCCTAGAAATCCAGTATGAATAGAACAATTTTTTTCAAGATGGCCAAACTTTCACCTTACATCACCATAATGTCCATCATGTCTGTACTTACCTTCCAGAAAATTATCAATTTAGATTGTTGCTTCAAAAAGGGAGGATGGTAGAAAAGTGACTGATGATGTAGTAATTCTTTAACATAAAATTGCAAAACAATACACAACAAAATACAGAATTATTGGTATTTTTTATCTGTGTTACTGTACTGAGTAAAGACCTTGCTGTTAATGTGCTGAACAAATTCAGTGCTTGATTCAGAGAACTTTCAGTGGAAATAACAGGCTAGACACATGGTTACAGGTAAAGGAAGTAGAAAGGGCAAGAAAATACATGTTTGAGTGAGATGCAGTTATCATTCAAGATGAATGGCTAGAAGTAGTGACAATCAGGCTAGGAAAAATTTTATAATTACAAGCTTCAGAAATGATGTGAAAAGATAAAATGAATGTGGATGGGGCAACTTGAAAAGTTAATTTCAAACCATACCTTCTGGCACAGTTGGAAGCTTGAAAACAGGGAAGCAGTCAAGAAATGACACTGTTGACACAGTGGCCAGAAGAGACTGCAATTACAAAATACTCAAAGGGGAAGAATTATTCAAAGTTTCTGAAAGTGATCTATGAGATTTAACATAATATCCTGGTGGTGTCCAAATTAACATGATTGATCTGATGCATTCATTTATAACTTTCTTAAACATAATTTGAGTATATATTTATTGTGCATAAAGTGATTTATCACAAACTGAAATGTATTTGTATTTGACTTTATATTCTATTAAATGCTTCTATTTGATCATACTGTTCTGCTGTACACTCTGTTAATATGGCTGTTAATATTTCTGTTATCTAAGAATCAATGTTTTCCAAAGTGTATAATTTTCAATTAGATGAAACTACTGGCATTTATCATCACATGTTTGTGTCTACCATGGCCCCTGATGGAAGTTGTGATACAAGTTTTTTGCTTATAAAGCATGCAGATACTGGAAACATGTCCGGTACTTACCAGCTTTCATTTCACAGTAGAGGTTATGCATCATAAATTCCATCAGCATTCAAATAATAATCACACTTCAGAATACCTATTCTTGGTTAAAGATACTTCCCTTCAAGCCTGTAATCTACCTAAGTAAGAATCAGAGTCTAAAATTATAAGTACAAGGTGTGATGTTTGTTGCTTAGCAGCAGCAGTGAGCCTGGGGCAGCCATGCTGCAGTTCCACCTGCCTGGGCAGAGCTCTGCTGTGTGTGAAACAACACCTTTTACAAAGGTGGCCTTTGCATCTTTTGTATCTGAAGCCTCACTGCTGTTTGAAATACCTTGTTCCCTTGACTCAGACAGGTCTTTTGACAGAAGGATCACAGAACCCCATTTGCTGAGAATCACTGAGCACTGCAAAATTAAATCACTGGAATAGCTCTGGTAAAACTTCCAGTGAAAAATGTGGAAACTGGAGAGGAAGTTGAGCATCCCAGACTGGTCCCTGTTTAAACATATGGACAGGAAGGAATAGGAAAAGAATTGCCTTAAAGTTTATTTAATTCATCTACATTATCATGGATTGAATAGAATTACCCTATTTTCCATAGTCAGGAAGGAAGCACAGTAAGATTTATGAGACTCTTCAGCACAGAAGAGAGATTAATTTTTTTTTTCTTCAGCCTTTAATAATGATTTTTATGAGATACTGATATAATATACCCACATTTGTCTTGTTTTCCTAATAGTGTTGCAATGTAATACTCTGGGATTTCTAAGCAGTTATCAAAAGCAGGTAAACATAGTAGTTCCTGTTTGTCAAATAACTCCTATTTAAAAATTAATTCTTTCTTTTCCTCTTTGTATCTCTGGTCTTTTGCAGCATGTGTTTCCCTTGTGGAGAATGTGCTTCTGGTACACACTTTTGGGTACAGATACTTTCCATTATCACATGCTGGGTGATTCATCTGGGACCTGAGCTTAGGTGAAAATGAACAGGCTCTATCCCACAACTTTGTTGTGATTTAGGAGACAGGGCAATCCAGGTGTACCTCCTTAGTGAGCTGGTGAGGTCACTGTGTGTTCACCTGCATTAATTGCTTCTCAGCCTTTAAAATTCATTAAAACCCATGTAGGTTTTTAATAGTTCTTTCACAGAAAGTTGTATTAAAGAAGTTTGAGGTAAATAAGAAGTATTTCTATACTTCTCTCTTTACAGGGGTTTTTAATTAAACTTAGGATTTTCTATAAATTCCTTATAGATTTTTATTTTTATCATATTCTTTTCCCTACAGGTTATATCTTTTTATATATATTATTTCTCCTACAGATTATAGCTATCTCTAAATCTATATTTTTCTGCCTCATATGGTCAAACCAATGGGCTTTCTCTCCAAAAGCCTTTTCAGATTATTTAAGATGTTATTTCTCAGCATACTTTTATATTGGTCAATTTTTATATGTTTTTATATTGGTCAATGTTTTTATATCAGTCAATTCACCATGTGTGTTCTCAAAAGATGTTGGTGGACAGGCAGTTTATTTATGGACAGAATGGGAATTCAGCTTGTTCTTGGACATAAAAAAATATTGCCAGTCTAATTGTAGAAGCATAGTCAGAACACACTATCTTTTTTTTTTGGGTTTCTGCTCCCAGTGCCACCTGCTTCTGTGAGGCTGTGCCCCCATAGTCACTGTGATTTGTGATTGTGGTCCTTGAGCCTCTGGTCTCTGGTAGTGCTTGTGCTTTGTGACACTGTATTTTTATTCCAGGTTCCCTTTTATTGAAGGCTCACTCTTCACAGGATCACTGTGCTAGATCAGCGTTCAGCAGCTAACAGTGTATGTTTCCCCACAGCTTCACTCAGCTAATCTAAAGCTAAAACATGTCTTGGCAAAAGTCATCTGTTGGCTTCACAACTGCTAAAACTACAAAAAGCTCAAGGCTAGAAAAATCGAGGCAAGTCCTGAGGCCAACTCTGCTACATCAGTGTAAAGCCTGAGGCCTTTTAGCAGAGGTGATGCAAATCTGTGCACTGAGCCTCTAATGTCCCAAACAGAGAGCAGGGACACTGTATTCTTTTTGCTTAGGTGGGTGAGAAAGAAAAGTGTTAAAGGTCAGGGACAGACACCCACCATGCTGAGCTGCATGTGGTATGCAATATATTCCATAAAAAATCATTACTTACTGGTAATGATTTTTTCATAACCTTACCTCAGGTGATCTGTATGAAGAAGAAACACTAATACATTAACTGCCATAGTTTAAAAAGCAATAAAGGCAATGTGCAATCAATGAGGTATAGATGTAGTCAGGGTTTTTTTTCCAGTCTTGTGATGTTTATAGCATGCATAGAAATTGAGGGAGAAATTCAATCCCACTAAAGTTTAGAACCAAGTGCACTGATTTTTAGCATTACAACAGCAAATTCATACCTTCATACAGAGTATTTTAAGAGCAGCTTTCCAATATTTCTAATGAGTGCAGTAATAATTAATTATCTGTAGTCATATGGAAACAAATGAGCTGGTTTATGTTATCAAGCAGATCCCAACTTGTGAAGCAAAAAGCACTTGCTGCCACAGAGGAAAGGAGCAGCAGTCCAACAGGAGAGAGTCTTCCCATAGCCTGTTTGGAAAGCCATTAAATAAAGTTTCCTAATTATGTCAATTAATGGGGTGAAGTGAACAAGGTTAACCAAAGGTTTTACAGTCATTTTAGAGTAAGGACAGAAAGTACCTTTTTCTTTTGTTGGTATCTTTCCCTGTGGAAGGTAGCATTTATGGAAGATTGACCTGGCCAACGTGCTTTTCTTGGTACATACTATGTTTAGGAATGCATTGCATAGTCTCTTTTGTTGTACAGCATTGTATTTCTCTTAGAAGTTTTGTTCAGATTTTGGTCTCTACAGATCAATTTTCCTAGAGCAAAGTTCACACTGAAGTTTAGTTCTGAGTGGGTACTTTTGTGCTCCGATTCAGCAATCCAGTAGAAAGTACAAAAGTCTGATATCTTTGAGAGATGGAGAGATAAAGAGTGGGCATGGAGGGAGTAAGAATCACCATGGGAAACATGCACTCATTATAGAGGGCTTTGTGACAAATTAAATGTCATTTAATAAAATGTTATATTACATTTAATAGTGAGACTCCTCTAGTTCAAACTGGAGAGATGAGCAATCACCATTTCTTAGTTCAAATTTGAGGGCTGGCCCATATGAGCCCTATGAAGTTTAATAAGGGCAAATGCCAGATTCTGCACCTGGGACAGGGCAACCCTGCTTGTGTGCATAGACTGGGGAGTGAGATGCTGGAGGGCGGTGCTGCAGAAAGGGACCTGGGGGTCCTGGTCAGTGTCAAGTTGGACATGAGTCAGCAGTGCCCTGGCAGCCAGAAGGGCCAACCCTGTCCTGGGGGCATCAGGCACAGCATCACCAGCTGGGCAAGGGAGGGGATTGTCCTGCTCTGCTCTGCCCTGGAGCAGCCTCACCTCCAGTGCTGGGGGCAGTTCTGGGTGCCACAATATAAGAAAGACATGGAACTATTGGAGAGTGTCCAAAGGAGGATGAAGGGTCTGGAGCGGAAGCTGTATGAGAAGTGGCTGAGGTCACTTAGTTTGTTCAACCTGGAGGAGACTGAGGTGAGATCTCATTGCAGTCCACAGCTTCCTTGTGAGGGGTAGAGGAGGAGCAGACACTGACCTCTTCAGTCTTGTGACCTGTGACAGGAGTCAAGAAAAAGGCATGAAGCTGAGTTGGGAGGTTTAGGTTGGATATTGGGGAAAGGTTTTTCACCCAAAGGGAGGTCGGGCACTGAACAGGCTCCCCAGGGCAGTGGCCACAGCACCAGCCTGACAGAGTTCAAGGAGCATTTGGACAATGCTCTCAGGCACAGGGTGTGACTCTTGGGGTTGTCCTGTGCAGGGCCAGGAGTTGGACTCGATGATCAGGATGGGTCCCTTCCAACTGAACATATTCTATGATTCTGTGGTTTTCTGAATATAGAAACTCTGATGAAAATGTGACTGTTTCTTGCCAAGATAGTTTGAAATATAATTACCCTATCATTTCATCTATGTGGAGAAAGAGCTACAGCTCTTAAAAGCTTCTTCAAGGTTCCCCCTAAATATGATCCCAATTTTCATTCACACACAGACCTCCTGAGGTTTTTTTCTTAAATGAAGGAACTGAAAAGAAAAAAAAAAATAGGATAATTCCTGGATAATGTCTCTTTTGTCTGAAAGCAAGAGCATTTTCACCAAGGTAGCAACAGAACAAGGATTTTAAAAGCTTTGGAAGATTTCAGGTTAGGATGAGAAGGTGTCAAAGTTAATCAGCTGCAAATCAGTGTTTAAGAAATCCTTCCTCCCTGAAACATCAACAAAGAAGATAAGCTGAGGGCAGACCTAATTCCAGACAGTTTACAGGAATGCCTGTGTACCCTGACCTTCACACTTTGAGCTCTGAATTGTAAATTGTGTAACCACTTGAGTGGAACCCAGAATTTTGAACCTGTGAAAAACCTTGTATAAAAATACCATTTGCAATAGTGCCCTGAAGGGAAATTCACAGAAGTGATTCAGAAAATCCAGCTAAGATAAATGCTTTGGGATATTTTGAGATTAGTTGTTATATGCATATTCCTGAACTGCGGAGGTTGTGTAACTTCAGCTTGAGCTCTCTGAATATGGGACAATCTGGGGACATTTTTTGTACAGTTTAAGCAGGAATTTAACATAATTTCATGAAGGTGATGGGTAAGATTGTGCTCTCAAGGTAGATTGTTCTTTCAGGCTTTCACAACAGGTGGTCTGACTTGTTCACAAAGGAGTGCTCTGAGAATGGTCCACAAGGGGAGGCTACCAACCAGAACTGTGTGCCACCACCCAGGAAGTGTTCTAGAGCAGAAGGTTTTACACTGGATCTTCTCCAGAGCCAGAGGGGATTGCAAGAAATGGATTGTATGGCTTGGTGGCTTGGTGTCCAGCCAAGGTCAGCCTACTATGGGGTGGCTCAGTGCACATCCCCAGGGGTGTGCACTATTCATTCACCTGCTTGGCACAAGGATCTCTTGGGCTTCTTTGTACCCATGAAAAGGAATTTGAGGAACTTAGAAATGGCCATGGCCATCAATTACTGTTAGGTTTTTTTTGATATCACAGGTGGCCTAAAATCAGAAGGAAGATTTCTGAAGAATAATGTCCTCACTGATATGCATTGAGAATATGCAGATAACTTGCTTCTTTAGTATATACACAAAGTTATAAGAAATCAGAGGCAATTTCTGAACTGTGATCTCATTCTCAGACTGGGAAGCCAAATATCAGGACCAACATATTATTTGAAGAGCCTGTTCTTTAGGAGAAAGCTAACAAGAGGCTGTTTTCATCATGGTTAAAATCTTTCTAATAGTATTATTCTATGAGCCAGAATTTTTTTTTTTTCCCTTAAAAGTGTAAGGTAAGTAGGATAGAATGTAATCATAAGTAACTTCCATTAGCATTTGGTGACAAAGGTTTCCTGCCATGCTTGCTTGAGAGCTGAAATGTTATCCCAATGAAGGTCAGCCGGACAATTTCTGAGGGTGAGAGGCTGATTGAAGCCGTGCATCTCATACAGGGATGTGGAGACTATCACAAGCCACAGCAGTGGAAGAATCTTCATAAGAGTAATTGTCTATCAGCCCTGGAACATTTCATTGTAACCAAGTTACAATTCACAACACAAGTGAAAATAAGATGGGTAATTAATGTCTTGCCCTTCTTTTCTATGAGGAAATAGTGTAAAATATCAACTGATCTTATTGCCAGCCCTGACCTGAATAAAAAAAATATAGATGTGATATATTTTACAGTTTTGGCTTTGTGTAACTGTAATTAAAATTACATGACGTTAAACTCTGATAAGGAAATCACTGATTTTTTGGAAGGCTGGACGCTCCATAGTGAATAGTCAATATGGGGAAGAGTGGCTACAGTGAAAGCTTGTAGATTTAGCTCAGAAAGTTCTAAGATTTCAGCTGTTAATGTGCAGAAATCTAGTTTGGGAAGCTGAGAAGAGTTATTTCAGTATATTAAGGCTGTAGTTTGGAAATACAAAATACTTACCGCAAACATTTCAGAGACAAAAAGAGAGAAGCTTCTTTGTAGAGGCCTCCGCAACCATTCATGCAATTTAGATAAGACTGCAGTATTTTGATCATAAAATTGACAATCTGGACCTTCAAACCACACACGAAATAAAGACCTCCACAGAAGTTCAAAGGCAAAAACTTTGTTGGATTTATAACTATGTGATTATTTTAAAAATGGAAGGAAAGCTGCCTTTATATTTCAATGAGCTCATACAGATTGGCTCATTCAAAACCCATGAAAAATACTCAGCAAAGCAGTACCATTGCATATACTGATAATCCTGCAAAATTCTCCTGGCAATGGATTCATTCATTCATTTACTTCCCAGAAATCAACTTTACAGAATAAATAAATTAACTATTACAAAATTCTGCTGAAACTTATAAAGTTCTTCCCAGTTATGTTTTTGAGTTTTAAACTGATTGAGAGAAAGAATAAATTTTGTTGGAGGGAAAAGAGGGAGAATGCTTTTGTATATCCAACTGTGCTCAGAATTTACCAATGTTTCAAAACTGCTCTTTTCAATCCTGCAAGGATTGTAACTTTATTTACATAATTAATTGGAAACTAAAAGAAAATGTATAGAGTTATTTCCTTTATTTTACAAGTCCAGGTAGTTCTAGGGAAGATACTTGATAAAGATGCCCTAAATGTTCGGGTCTAACCAGACAGAGATTTCTCCACCATGGCTAAGATGGCAAATGGCAGAAGGCAGTATTGTCAGGTCTGTGGTGTTGTACCACCTGAGCAGGCATGCCAGGAGGTGACTTCATGGCTCCAGGGAACCTGGATCCCTTTTTGACCCAACCAAATAGCCTAGATTAACACATGGGTACTTAGGATGAACAGTGTCGAATTTGATTCTGGTGTTGAAGCTTGATAATGCTGTATTTGAACCCAGTTTATAAAATAAAGTACTACTGAGAAGTACTGTAAGAAGGACACAAACTGACCTCCCTGCTTTTCTCTGTGAGAGCTCCCAAGCTCTGCTGCCTTCCAGTGGGAAATGTGGAAACACTCTGAAATGTTCATTTTTGCCCAGCTGACCAGACTGAAGTGTTTCAATTAAGCCAAATGAGATCTTCTGGACAATGATTGTTATGAATTTGGTTCTCTTTCTGGTACATTACTTTCTGAATGCTGACACTAATTTTCAGAGAATATTTTTTTGAGCCATTCCTTCAGCTAATCTCAGTCAACAGAGCTCCTTGAAGTTAATGATGATAATCCTGACTTAGAATTTCTTTAGATGTTCCTCATTTATTGTTAACTCATTTTTTACTTGGTTGCACATAGGATCCACCTCCTCCAAAGAGTCATTTCTGGAATGTGTTTTGCAGTGTTTTATATCCTTCTGTTTTGTTTTTCTCTAGGCTCTTGAAAAAGGAAGAAAATTTTATTTTTATCCCTCGTTCCCGTGAAGAGCTTCCAGAAAACTTTCCAAAGGAAATTCCTGGGATCTGTTACTTCCTGGAGGTCAGAAGTGGTCAGAAGCCGCCAAAACCCTCCATCACATCTGCCAGAGTGAGAAAGGTGTCTTACAACATCGGCACCATGTTCCTCCGGGAGACCAGCCTATGAGGCCTGCTGCAGATCAAAGACTTGCCAAAAAAGCACAAGCCCAGAACTGGGTCATGACAGGGGAGTTGGAGGTTCTTTGTATTTCACTGCCTTCTTCTGAACAGGCAGTAAAAAGCTCCATGTAATGTCAGGCAATAATCATTTTAAAAGGTGGGTAACTGCTGTCAGTAAACAAAGTGGAGATAGGGAAAAAATATTAAACAATGCACTTCCACTTCCAGAGGAATTTCTTTCATAAACTTCAGTCTGGCCCCTCTATGGCAAACAAAACAACAAAACAAAACCCCAACTCTCAGATTAGAGGTTGGTCTTGTTTTGTGCAGTAAGGATGATGGTTCTCTGTAGATTTGCACCAGCTAAGCAGAATTGAGAGTCAGTTCTGATTATGCATTCCTACATTTAATGTGTTCTTCAGTAAGGTAATGATGTTTTTTAACTTTATGAACAAGCATTTCATACATATACTGTAGAGCTATTGTAACCTTCCTGGCAGGAGGAATTATGACTCAATACAAATATTGTAGGAATTTTACCTATTTTTATACATATTTCACTTTCTGGATAATTACATTCCACATACTGTAAGCTGAGTGAGCTTAGATAGCTTTTCAGAAGAAGTTACTGTATATTTCATACATTCTACCTATCAAATGGTATTGTTATACAAGTGGGAAGAAGGCACTTCTTGACTTTTTTTGGCAACAAAACCAACTCATTTACAGAATGAAAACCCCAATTTGGTAAATCACTTAATCTGATTTTTATGCTAAAGCTTTAGATGAACACTGTCTTCTTATATAAAATAATGTTCAGTATTTGTTCAACAGTGTTGTATGTCCAGTCGTTCCAGGACAATGCAAACAAAGTGCAGAAGATCAATGTGTGGACAAACAGAAAAGTTCTCTTCAGGGGGACTTGTTTCCCCTCTAAATTATCAGCCAAACTGATTTTTGGTAGAAACCCTGAACTTTTCTAAAAATTTGGTCTTGCGAAACCTTATTTGTGGAATTCCAGCAGACACTGGAAGCTCTCTGGATGCTGGTTTTCCACATTTTTTAATAGGACTTGTGCTCCTAGTCCAGACTGATTACCGAAAATCCATTCTGTTAAGAGTGACTTCTGATTTGGAAACTTCCTCTGTTTTTGGATTGGCTGAAGGTTCCCTGCTTTATCTAGTGAAAATCAAAAAAAAAACCACCAAAAAGGGGAAGGCAGTACTTTTCCAGGTTTAATGCAAGTGGCAGGTCAAGATATTTGTTAGTCAAAGACAATTAAAAAAAGAAAAGAAGGCCAATCCTTTGCTGATGAAAATTAATATAGTATTACTATCTTCAATTAATCCAGTTCAAGCAAAGTGTATATCTGGCATGTTTTCAGGCATTGTTTACTTCTCAGGTTTTCCTTTTCAAAAGTAATGGTGGTCACTTTTCCTGTGTGGGTGTGCTGCCTTTGGATCATACTGGAGTGGGTGATGTTGTTCTGAGCTTGTAGATTGTTAGTTTAAACCTGTGCCATGATTCCGAAGTGGCTTAGCTGTACATGGGCCTTTAATCACTTCAATCAAAAATTAGACTCAGCAGCAGCTAGGAGCAGGAGAAACTCTGCGTTTCCCTAATCCAGAACAGAAATGAGTTTGCTTATGGATTTAGTAGTCATGACACAAGGCACTTCTTGAAAATAAGTAGATAATTTTCACTACATTTCGAGATCATCCAGTTGGATCTTTCTGTGAAGGGAATGACAGTTCTGTATTCCTCCCCTTTGACCAGTAGCCCCTGTGAGTATGGGATTAAGTTAGCATGGCACTGCTAGCTTGTGCTGAATGTGTTCAGGCTTCCTTTCCTTGAAACCTTTCTGGATGGGGAAGGACTTTCTTGACCCTTTACAGACTTCAGCATATTGAGGACATCTGGACTTACTATGCAGGGGTGATTTTTTCCTTGCCTGAGGATGGTAGATGCATGGGAATTAGCCCAGAGATCTATTTTTTTATGCAAATTCCCTCCCTTTCTAGTAGAATACTGGTGTAAAAGATTTCTTCCTTTGGTATTAGAGGAGTTTTTTTTTATCTACCTTGATAAACAGTTCTGTGGCCTATCTGAAAAATGACCTACAAAAACTGTTCAAGCTTGAGGTTGTAGAATTTCTATCCAAATGACAGATCTGAGAATTTCCTGTACAGGATGACAAGTTGTAGCCTATAGCCATTAGTTTGCACAAACACAGGATGTAGCATGCATTTCTTACCCTGGGAACACCAGTGAGATGTGTAAGAATGCCAAATGGATCAAAGTTCATGTTTCACCACTGAAGGAGGAATGACACTTCCCAGCTAATAAATCCACAGTTCTGAAGTCATTACTTGGTTCCCTAGAGTGAAATTTTTTCATATAGCCATTAGTGGATTTAGATTTCAGTCTGACTTCTCTGGCACATCTTCATTGTTCAGTAGGTGCTGATGTCAAAGTACCAGCTTCTCTGGCCAAGCTCCTCTTCTCACCTCCCACAGTCCTATGTGAAGAGTACAAATGTAGAGGTTTAGACCAAAAGCTTGTAGTCCAATAACTTGTCTTTTACATTTGTCAGTAAGAAATATCTAGGTTAATTCTGCACCTCATCTTGATCAATGGAAACATTTCCATAGCAAATGATAGATAAATGCTAGTCCTAATAGCAAACTGGAGAAGCAGTAAAAACCAGTTTGTATCACCAACCTCATCCTCTTGGAGACTGTTTGTTTTATAAGAAAATCTAAAATCAGTGAGATCAGTGTGAGAACAGAAAATTGGTATTGGTATTGCCATGAATACATTGTCAATGTTTGCAAATAAATCATCTAGCTCCCCAGTTTAGAGTAGACTGTCTGTATAAAAATGTAGTCTTTATTTTTATAAGCTTGTGTAAAGGTAACATATCTAGAACTGCAGCACAGATGCTAAGTATTGTGTTATTTGTGTTATGACAAGGGAAGTTAATGAGAGTAAGTGTGGGCTCTCTGGGGACATTTTTCTATGTCAATGTGAGGAAAGTGTAAAACAAATTCTCAGCACTTTCTAAATTAGTAGTTGCATCTGCTGCCTTTTGCATTAGGTTGCAAGGTTATTTTGTTGGACACATTTACAAAGTTAAATGAAACTTATTATCAAAATTGATGCTGTCATGTCAGTTAATTGATATTCAGACTCAACATTTCTTCAACAACATTTACTTTAGTGATAGGGAAAAGGTTGTCATTTGCCTGGCATTGTCTTCATAAATAAAAAGGTTCTCAGAGTTTTATACCTTGAGATGATGAGGTGGAGAGGTTAGAGGTGCTGAAATGGTTGCAGAAATTGCATACTCTAGTTGGAATTTTCTTTCATCAATGTCCTTCCTATAAAACAGATGATCTTTTGTTCCTCTGGGCAAGAATTTACACGCTTGTGTTTCTTCACATGGCTGCAAGTAGCCACATCTTCTGTCTTGAGTTTCTGTGTGGAACAAATCCACCCTCTCTGAAGAGAGAGGGAGGAGATCTATTTCATATTGCCTGTACAAGGCAAAGGGGAGTTGATGTGACGATCCCCCCTAGCTGGGTTCATCAGCCTCTTTGTAGCCGGTTTCTTGTACAAAAATCACGAGGCCAAAGTAGAGAGTAACTTCCCCAGAACACTTTTTACAGATCTTGTGTCAGATTTTTCCATCTGCTTGAAGCTCCCCATCACACAGGCTTTTCTGTGATGCAGTGCGTAGAGGTCATGAGCTCAGAGCAAAAAGGAAATAGTGATGAAGTGGTAGGGTGGTGGATAAAGTTTGTTCTGCATCTCTCTGGTAAAATTTGCCATTCAAAGACAAAAGCCTCTGCATGGGAGAATTGTTGCTAAGCCAGGACTCTCAAAGTGTGGTTTTCTTGCAGGATCCCAAAGGATATTTCATTTTTAATTCCAGAGAGCCAATAGTCATTAACTGTGATTGTGGTTTTGGCTTCTGTGCTCATTCCCACATTCAGTTTCAGATCTGACTCTGTTTTGAAGCCTGGAAATGTGCCTCTGCAAACAGAAAACCAAAGCACTTAAAACCTTGGAAATCTTGTATGAGAATTGCCTGTTTTGAAGAAATCCTAGTGATTGAGTCAGTAACAGTGCATGGCAGTTCATGTGTGTGCACATGCCATTTCACACTGCTATCTCCTCCTGTGCTTACAGTGTTCCTTACCAAGCCCAACAGCAGGATTGGGCATATTTAACATCCATCTTCCATTTTTTTCCTGTGTAAAGCAAGCAGTGCAAAACCACGACATGCTGCATGCATTTAAAATATCAGCACTGCACTAAAGCATAAACTCTGATAACCAGTTTCACATTGTATATTACTTGCTCTGAATAGATCCTTCTCTCAGGCTATTTAAGAAATAATGTAAAAAATAGCACCAAAAACTGCTGTGTTGAATTGCAAATGAGTCTGAAACCTGCATTGGTTGTTGGGGCAGTTGAATTGCTGGACAGCTTTCTCATTCTTCAGCTGCCACCGGCTGTCACACGTGCATGCTTCACGCAGACCATCCTGTCAAGGAGTCTGTAATCCAGCAGCAGCATTGTAAACTAAGGACATCTTCTGAGTTTTCCTCTTCAACTCTCAGGCCACTGCCTCACCTCTGCTGGGTGCTCAGAGCTCACTGAGGAGAGCTAGCTCCCTGTCCTAATGCAGTCTTACAGCTTCTGGCTTTGTTTCTGGATTCCGGTGATCTTTTGCAAAATTGTGCATGTGTAGTGTTGGAAATAGCAATGTGCTTAAATTATCAACAAAACAAGAAGCTTAGAAAAGCTTTTCAAATGCAGAGACAGTTGGTTCCTTTCCCTCAAGGTAATGTATTATTCATCATGCTGTAGAGGATTGAGGGTGCTAGTAACAGGAGAGGCTGTGGATGAATTGAAGATGCTGAGTGTTCAGTAGACTCAACAAGTAGGAGCTGATCAGCTTCTGCTACTGTTAATAATTCCATCATTTTGCATCCTATGTCCTGCTCTTGGTCAGGGTTCTACACTCCAAAAGACTCCACTTTCCTTCCCTTAGCATGCTGTATGTGACATAGATAATTCCTATTGTTGTTCTTATTAGCATATGTTGTTGACACAGCTGCTTATATCTAAAGAATAACTGGGGTTAAAGGGCTGATTCTACTCTTCTTGCAGCAAAGACAAAATTATAACAGTGACACAGGAGGCCCTCATGTCCTTTGAGAGAGAAAAAACCTCAGTGCAAGTTATCACTGATGGATTTGGGTGAAGTCAGTGCATTAACAGCCCATGGCATGTTTTTAGCTTCCACAAGCACCAAATTTATCTGTGCAGATAGGATTTACTCCTTAATGATGTTATTAATTTGCAATGCATGAGCAGGCTTACAACAAAAATCTGTGAAGTGTTTAACCTCATATACATGATTGATCTTTTGTGGCTTGGCTGTTAATCATGCATGAAAGCAAGAGAAACAGTGAAACTGAGGAATGCAACAATTCAGTCACAGGCAACAGATCATTCACCTCTGCAGATGCTAACTTGTTCCTGTGGCTTGGAAGGGTGGACCTCCAGTTAACTGTGGTCCAGGTCAGTATCACTGTGTCACTATAGCAACAAAATGGCCTCTAAAATCAGCATGAGGCATCTCAGTTTGCTTCCCTCTGGGCTGGGGTTCACATGAGAGAGCCCAGGACAACATGTGATGCAAAGTGGCAACTTTGCTGGCAGCCGTAACAAAAGGATCAGTGGAGACAGATGTTAAACCAGCTGTTTGCTCCAGGGATTTTAGTTTCCAAAGGCAGAGTGAGGCTGAACATGTTTTAATTTGGACAAAAAGAGAAGAGAGGATGTCAGAGAAACAAGTGTCTTCCCTGGCTAGCAAGAAGGCAGTGGAATTAACATGAATTGAGAGGGACATGCTGATTACCTTGGCTGCAGCAGTCCCTTCAGCTGTCTGGCTCTCTTTGGCATTCCAATGATCAAGTTTCTTTTGAAAACTGGAGGACAGGTAAGCACTTCAGGCACTTCTCCCCTCTGCTTTCGATGGAGTGTGAGGCTGCCTAAATCCTTGAGTGTGCTTAACTTTCTCAGTGACCACAGATGGCAAACTTAGACTAGACATCTGTTTTTTAAGATGGCCAAGACAAGTGAGACTGATCCCACTGAATTACATTCAGTGCTGTGTCTCAGATCTTCTGTTGTGCTGCTTTTCAGCATTTTGCGTTGGCCAAAAGAAATTGAATCAAACTAAGTGTCAGAGGGATAGATAAGCATATTCCTGGATAAATAAAGGGTTACCGCTGTAGCCATGGTGACTGTCACGAACATGGACTACTGCAGTTCTGCAAATCTCCCCTAGTGTCTGAACCCTTTGCATATGATACCAGCACTGCAAATCACAACTCTGGGATGCCATTAGGAGTGTGATTTAAAAAAAGGTTTTGAGCTTTGAGCCCCCAGCCCAGTTATGCAAAACCTCTGTGCCCTGTTCACCCAAACTGTATGCCAGAAAGCCTGCATAAACCTTATCCCACAGTCAAGATGGTAATGTAGTCAACATGTATAGATTCTAAAGAACAGAGAGATAGTTGCCAGGCTATCATTAGCACATAATTTTTGTGCTTTTGTGAATTCATTGGCCCAAAATTAATTTCCATTAGCTGAAGGTCTCACACTGAGCTACTTGTTTTCTAGGCAATTATTCCTTAGCAATACTCTCTAATGACTACTCTTGAAGCAATAAATAAAGCCATGCTAATCTCTTCTGTGTAGGCTCCTGTACAACACCTATCACCTTAACAAACCGCTTTTCAGCAGGACTTTAAATGGCAGAATAATACCCTGGCATGTACTGTTTGTCCTTCCATCCTCTTCCTCAGAGAAGAAGAGCATGTAATGGAATAATTTGATTTTATGAGGTGGTGTTTCTTTGTTAGTTTTCTGAAAGTATATGTTGCTACTTAAATAAGGAAGAGCAAAATCAGGACTATGGACCAGAATTAGAAAAGAGTTTTGGATGTAAACAGTACTTTAAAAGACTGCCCACTGACTAAGACTAGTCTCACATCCTAAAAACAGCAGTATGGGTAATAGATGTAAGATACACCCAGGAATGATAAATAGGAGTAATAAACCAGGCAGGTGTATAGAACGGATGATTTCTGTTTTATACACAACAGTAAATAGATGCTAAAACTGATTAATACTCACAGAGGGCAAATACTGTTTAATCCATTTTGGCTGTGTTTATTACCAGTATATCTCTAAGGTATTATTTTTTCCTTCCCTAATGAGATTGCAACATACTGTTAAATCAATATCACAGTTTCTGAACTTACTGCAAAAGAACAAGTTTAGGAATAAATAACCATCCAGGAGAGATTTTTTCACATGTGAGCCATTGCATGAGAGAGCAGATCGTAGGGAAAAGAAAAAGGAGGTACTGACAGGTATGTTTATTTTAGAAGTTTCTATGGTGCTTCTGGTTGATTGAAATCATTCTGAAACTGTACACTGAAAGCATGGCTGCCCAGTTCAGATTATTTGCATTTGCTAAGAAGAAGGAGGTAGCATTTTTAAAGTCACAGTAAGGGGGATGCTTCTCAATCCCGTTTTCTCTGCTTAAACACAACCTCTTTCTGAACATTGAGTCTTACTTTGCTGAGTGATCCTGAGGTTTTAAATGCCTAAATAAGTTTTGGATATGTGGGTTAGAAATCCTCCCTCTAATTTAAGTCCCATGTTCTTCTCAGTGTTTAAGTGTGTAAACATTCCTCTCTGGAAACTTCTTGTAGGTCCTGCAAGTGTATAAATAAGAAGCATCTGAAGCAAGTGAAGTCTGTGTGTAGGAGAGGGCAGCTGTACAGAGATGTGCTGCTGATGCTAGTTTTCATCTGTCTGGAAGCTGGATGACGCAGAAATTATTCATAAAAATGCAAGAAAGTATTGTACATAATGTCATAATCTCTGAGGGCCTAAGGTTGAATTTTAGAGTCTATAATCCTTGAAATTTTAGTGGAATCACATGAGAAATGCATGAATTTTGAGTTTTTTATTTTAAATGTAAGTTGAATCTTTAGTTGGAAGAATTGTGGGGGGGAAAGGAAGTCTAAAAAGTCTAAATGCAAAATGCAAAGAGCATCCTGCTTTTTTTTTGTATTATTTGGCTTTTCTGGAGGTAGGACTAAGAATTCCTTGGTGAGTTTCAATACTGAATGCAAAATTAGATGTGAAACAGGGCAAGTTTGCCAACTGGAAATTTGGAGGTGGTAGTAAGAAGGTCTTTTAAAAAGTGTATAGGGATAAATGATAGCACTTCTTTAAAAAAAGAAGACTCCTTTGCTCTGTAAGTAACTATTGTTTAGAAATACCTAAACAGAAAGAAAGCTTGGAATAGTGTTGCATCACAACAAAAAGGTACAAAGTCTATGAGATAATCCACAGTTCACATCATTCCTTCAGAAACAGACCTATATATGGAGTTTTCAAATGCACATTCAGCCAAGAGTTGTCTGTACTAAGTGTCCAAGGAAGTAGTATTTCACCCAGAAGCTTCTGCAAAAATGCCATGCAGATCATGTTGGGTAGGGCCAAGTTTAACTCAGTTTTTTAGAGCTTATTAAGAGATAGAGAGCATCCCAAAGCCAAGTGTTAAATGTGCTTACTGACAGGACAGCACTGTGCCTTTTACTGAAGTCTAAACAAAACCCACTCTAGACAAAATTCCCATCCTAATGCATGACATTTATACTGCCTTGCTGGAAAACTAGCACTTCACTAAATTGCAACCATTAATGTCTTTGATGTTAGAATATTCCTTATTATTCCTTTGTCTCACTGTGCCCAAGTTGCACTGGGATCTGTTATTGCACTGGGATCACCTAGAGACCCAAGGGTTTGGGGAATTGCTGTAAATATGAGTGAAATTTAGCTGATCTGTATTTAGGTATCTGAAACTTGTGTCTGGTTTGAGCTAGTCCGGTAAGTTCCCTCTACAGTCAGTGCAGCCATCTTGGTGTTTCAAAGATTGAGCTTCCCTGGAGAAAGTCTTAGGGGTGAGATAAACCACTGCCTTAGATATGCTTTTCTCTTTTCTCCCCAGTGACCACTGTGTGGAGGTGGAGGACTAGTTCAGATTAGCTGCTGTGCTGTAGGTCAGATGAATTCCACTGCTGATGAGACTGAGAGGATGTAAACAATAGAACATCAAGTACATATGATTACAAATACACTGGGGCAAGGGCCAGGCTTCAGCCAGGCATTTAAAGGGATGTGACAGTAAAATCATTAATATTTAAGATTTTAGAGGTCTGACTAGGGGGTTTGTCTTAGTTATAATAACATTCCTTTCAACTTAAAACTAACAATCTGTGATTATTGTTAACTCCCCTCTTTTTCTCTTAGATAGCACTAGTATGTTATCTGATATATCCACCAAGAGCCATCTCTCCAAACCATCATGTTATTTACTGCTTGATTCCTTTATGGAAGAGCTACGTAATAAATCCATCCATCCCAGAAATGGATTTTTTTTTTTTTAACATTGAAATAATTTTTCCTCACCAATTGTTTTTTTTCTTGAAAAAGCATAAATGGTGTCTGCCATCACTTAGGAAAGAAAAGGGAGCAGAGAGAGTGAAGTGCTGGCTGGATGTTCTCTCACTGTGATCACAGTTCCTAAAGCTTCTATCTGACCCATCCTGAATTGTACTTGGCTTGTTGTGCACTCAGAGTACCCAGGTTCTCCAACAGGAACTTGTGTCAGGCTCTGCACCAGAGAGGAGTGGGAAAAGCCAGGGCTGCTACACTGCTCCCCTATGTCTCTGTTCTGTTTGCAGCTGCCATTCTGATCCTTAGACATCTGCAGTGATTTTCAGGACTGCAGTGATGGTCCGTGGGAAAGTTCCTCTTGGGAAGAATCAATAGTATGCAGCCCTCCACACTGTGAACTGTTATTCTCCAGAGAAAAGGGATTAGAAATAGTATTGTCCTCAAGAGCTGAGAGAAGTTGCAGATTTTCCATGTACAGTAAACAGTTTCTATAATTACCAGGAAAACAAAACAGAGAAGCAGAGTTGTGCGGCAGGGCCAGCCCCTCTCATGCACACTGCTGTGATAATGAAATCCAAACCCTGTGCAATTGCAGGCACATTATTCTCACTTGCTTTAAAGGTCAGCTAAGAAGCTGATTTCTCAAATGGGCTCATAGCTCTGAGACAATGTAACACTAGTCATTTCTTCCAACAAATTGCAGTTGTCAGAGAAACTGGATTAGTAGCTCATGGAGCTAAAAATAGACACTGTGGGCTTGCCAGAGAAGGGTGAATTCAGTAACAGAGGTGAAGGTACATCAAAATATCATAACATCTGGAGAAAAAGCAACAAAAAATGATCAACTGAAAGCAAGTTAGCCATACAATTACATAAAAAAATAATTGGAATCACAAAGAAGAAGAATGACAAGATTTAGTCTTAGTTCTGTTTTACTGACCTTCTAAATCCACCTTGCAGTTTCTGCTTTATCTGATGAATCAGTTAGAACACAGTCCCTTCAAAGTCCACTACTTCAAGTTGGGCACTGAAAGTCATGTTAAAGCCATTATTTAAATACTGAAAAAGAAGTTTTTGGCTTGACATTTCCATCTTCTTTGCAGGAGGGACAGGGTGATAATTTATTGCTGAATTTATTCAATTGAAAAACAAAAACTAAACTCCCAAAACCCAAATCTAATAACAGAGCTACAGTGAAAGCAAATTTCCAAACCTCAGCATATCTTTACTAAAAAGTGGTTAATTATTTTCCATTGCCTCAAACATTTGCATTTTAAAGAATTCTCTTTTGTGCCATGATTTTGCAAGTTCATATTGCTACTTGCTTGGATTTAACAAACTGAACAAAACAGAGCACTTCTTTATTCTTCATTCTTCTTCAGTTACTTACTTTCTGCAGCAGAGCAATTCCACCCCACTGTGCATGACCCTGAAGGAGCAGCAATCCACTGCAGGTAGGGAACCTCAGCCTGTTTGGTCAAGGTGAGAAATTCTGCAAGGCATAGGCTGAGTCTCAGCTGATGGCAGGGCTGGTAGTAGGTGCATGCAGTTTCTACTACGACTTAAGTAATTCCTTTTAGTTATGTATTCACAAGCTGACATATGCATAGCTCAGGAATAACCTTCACCACCTCCTTTAGAAATTCTTTCTGTAGTATGTGTCTTTTCTGCACACCTGTTATAAACTCTCTGCATTTCAGATCTGAGGCACTGACAAGTGTAGGATATAAATAATAAATTATGTCAGCGAATCAAATCACTGTGAAAAATATTTGTAAAGTATTTATGCTCATTATCTTTTGGATATCTTGTAAACTAGAGTTCTTTTTGCAAATTTTTTTTCTTGCAGAAGCCCTCATTGTAAAAGAGGTCAAGAGTAATGTAGATTTTTGGCGTTTAATTAGCATCAATGCCATTTATCTGGCAGTCAGTGTGTACCATTATTACCAGGGTGTTAAGTTTCAGTGGTGGAACAGAAATGTCAGGACAAGCACCACCAGCAGTTATCTGCATCATGTGTCCTATACATTATGTACGCATTCCATGGCAGGCTTTGTATTTTATAGAACATGATATGACTGCTTAAATTTGTAAAAATATAGTTAGGGATAAATAATACAAAATATGTGGGCACTGTCTGATAGCTATCTTGAGATATTATGGATATATTACCACCTACCCTTGGGATTAGTCTAAACCAAATCATTCACCTTTAGTATCCATCCTTACTTCAGTGAAAATACGGCCGCTTCATCCCTTTAGTTTTTAAACCTGAGTTTCTTTAGAGCCCAAAGATTAATGGCACAGGTATTTTTCAACAAAGTATTTTAAGAAAATAGTAACTGTTTTGTTTGGGTGTGGGTTTTTTTTTTTCCTAATATGGTGGGCTCCACTACTAGGACTGACTTTGCATTCCTTCTTGATATGAGTTTAACCTTTCCCAAATTACTAAAATTCTGCTAAAGTTCTTCTTTGCAGGATCCCATAGTGTTTTGAAGAGGTTATTTTTATTCTGTTTGTGCAACTCACGCATGCAACACATTAAGGCATTTTCAGATCACCATTCTGCACAGTCCAACCAATTATTTCATAGCCATGAATAATCCCCTTATTCTCTTTGCCACTTTGCTCTGCTTCTATAGCCAACCTTAGAGAAGGAACTGAACTTTTTAGCTACTAAAAATAATCTACTGGTTTATATCTTTCAGTGGGATAAATTTGTAATAAGAAGAAACTTTTGCGAAACAATCTAGTATTATTAGCATGAAATTCACAGCCTGGGCCTACCAAGTCATAGTTCAGTCTCTTCCCAAAGCCTTTGAGAACAAATTGAACTTTGCGTGCAATATCTCACCTAGAAGAAGTGATAACAATTTTCTGGTTGTCTGTGACTCTGATTCTGGCTCTGCCATCTAATCAGGAGTCCTGAAATTCAAGAAAGTGTGAAGGGAAAGTCATTTCTGATACTCGTTTAAACAATTTTTCTAGGAACCAACTGAAATTGGTTATTTAACTGGTGACTCATTCAGGCTCATCTTCATTTCCTCTGAAGGTAATGCTAGAGGACAATTAACTTTGATGCCTTAGAGTTGTATCTTTCAACTTTCCCCTTTAATTTCAGTGTTGACAAAGCAAAATCTGAGGGCTAATTCCTATCTAAGGTGGTCACAAACATCTGTAATAACAGAACCAGGCATATGTGAAGATAACTTGGATTTTTGTAGGAAGATGGATTTTCACTTGAGTTCATGATGCTCAGTTCTAGGAGTGGGAATTTTAGGAAGAGTTACAGCCACCCATTGCTGGTGTGTCATTTGCTGAGAGCAAACCAAAGGGACAGATCTGTTTGGTGAAGTGCAGTTTTAATCTCAGATTTATGAATGCTGAGAACTGATGCTCGTCTTTTTTCAAACTTCCCTGTTTTGGATAAAAATATTTGGTCCTCCTAAAATGTGAAGATTGACCACCTCAAAGTCTGCAGTGCTGTGGAAATGGATGAATATCCCCTGGGTGCAAATGCTTTTTGTGTAGTTCCATGCTGCTCTTTCCGTGTTGTCTTGTAAAGCTTCTCTGAAGAGACTTGTACAAGCGTTCTGCACTCACAGGATTACAGCCTTGCACTATCAACAGTGGTTGCTTAGCATTAAAATAATCTTGGATGCCATTATAGAACACTAGATCTGTATCAGGGTTTAGAGCACTGAGACATTTGTGAACTGAACTTGTTAGTATAAAATTTCTTACAGACAAAGGATAATATAATTAATGACAGTATTTCCATTTTAGTAATACACAGAGGAGGTAAGGCAGCGTCCCTAGAGATTTCTGTCAACTGAATGGTTAAGAGATTAATTTTTTGTACTCCGTAAATCTGAACATTATTTTAAAACATCAGCCTATTGGGATCTATTGGGAAGGCATGGGGCAGGTTAGAGTTTTACTGTCAGATGGTATGAACAGAGAAGCTCAGAAAGCATATAAGCCATGATCTTCCCACACTGAAATCAAGGGATTAATTGCAAAATTGCATCTGATTACTTGTCCTTATCTAGCTCTTCAGCAAAGGAATCCACCTGCCAATAGAAGCAGAGTCCATACAAACTATCACATGCTGCATTTCAGGTTTTTTACTGGGATTTGTTTGGCAGACTTAGTGGTCTGGAAGTTCCAGTAAGTACCTCTGGTTGAAAGTTGCTATTTCAGTTATGATTGCTTCCCCAGACCAACTGAATTTATTACTAACCAAAGACTTACCTACTTGAAAAGAAAAAACCAACAAAACAGTAAAGTTTGGTTCTGTCATTTATGTTTTTGACTGTGAGCAGTTGAAATGCATGATGTATGTCCTAACCAGGCCTGTGCTGTGGTATTGAACAAGTTATTCAAGGCTGCAGCACCAGTGTAACACAGCAGAATTCAGTATTAATCCCTCCATGGGAACACGAGTCTATGTAAAAACTTGATGTGCCATATGTGTAGGCCATGGGAAAATTGTGTGTGCAGTGAAATATATACGGTCTTAAAAGCTTTAACACTTGTACTGCTCTTCCTATAACAGAATGTGTGTCTTGATAGCTGTTGAACCTATGAGCTTCTGAAAAAAAATGTAACCTAAAGTTTATTCTTCTTGTTTTAAAATTACTATTTTGAGTCTAACTGTTTACACAGACCTGCATACAGCAAAGGGTCTTTCTTTGTACATTGCTGGGAAATGGAAAGGCAGATGCTGTTTGTAAAGCTTGCAGGCTTAGAGAGATCAGTGAATGCCTTTCCTGAATCTCCTCCTGATAAGCCACCTCTATTTTCTAGCAAATGCAAACAGTGCCAAAAGCCTGGGCCTTCTTTAGAGGAAAAAAACCAGCCTTCTTCTGTTCCACTTCTAGTGATACTTCTTAATTTTATCTTTTTGCCTCCTTTTGAGTAGGCTTTGGTGATATGATTCTTCCAAAGTGTAACTGAGGACAAACAGTTTGCCTTTTTTACCCTTCCTTTTTTCAAAGCCACTGAAGGCCTCAAACAAGAAGAAAAAACTTTACAAAACTGATGCAGGTATGTTGTTAACAGGTAGCAGAAGGATGAAACAGCCTTCTCAGAGTACCCCAGACTGTCTTTTAACAGCGTGCCTGCACTGTGTTGTGACTTGACATCTTCCTTTCATAGTGTGACCTGCTGTAATGGTGTTTGTTGCAATGAGGTCCTTTTAGTTTGTCCTAAAAGATTTTACTCGTTTGTCATCATATTAGAAACATAATGTACACTCTATAAGAAAAGCAATATACAATATACTATACATCTTCTATTTCAATGCCTCTAGTTTTAGCCTAGTATTCATATAAATGTTTATAATCAAAATACAGGTTTTCTTGTTCTTCACAGGACCAAGCAAAGTTTTGCCTTGTCTAAATACTAACAGCAACATTTCTATTCAACAAATACTCTCTTCTCATGCTTCTAGTTTACTTGTGGTGGGCTCCATGCTACTGATTCCCCATTGATGCATTTGAAAGGGAAAAGTAATGAGCTGTTTCAGTGCATGACCTTTGCACAGTACCTGATTCATAAAGATAAATACTTCCAAAATTTCTTTTACAAGTTACTAGTGATCAGTAAAAACGACAAAAAAGCCTTTGAAGTTCAGCTGAGGAAATTCCGAAGTTCTTGCATTGCTTATTCAGTTTTGCAGTTTATTGAGTCATTATAATGGATGTATTTGATTAAGCCCTTGCCATAGACACTGGCACCTTCATAAAAGTTGTTCTAATTTCTACTTCCAGTTATTTGTGGAAATGTACTCTACTGGATAATTATCTGAATTTTAAAGAAATCATACAAGTTTTCTACAAGACAGTTCTCACTTTCTTTGACCTCATCCTGTGGTAGGTAGCTCACTTAAATTAATTCTTGTCATATTAGTAGCACAATGTCCATTAAAAATGGTTCTCCAGGGAAACCTCACTGAAAAACATTTTGATTCTGATTGTGACCAGAATGCCTCTATGTCAGAGCTAAGAGGTAAGCACTGAAGAGGTGATCAAAGAAGACAGAATATTAGGACAAATCAAGAAATTCTTGTGTATATGGTTAAAAATGTGGTACAACAGGGAAGTTTTTGAGTTCCTTTTTTCCTCATTAAAATTTGCTGATACACATAACAGCTGCTTTTAAAATATTTATTTCTTCTTTCACTGTCTTTCTTTTGAAGCCGAAAGATCTCCAAAGCAAAATAAGTGACCTGGTGGCTCTGTACGAATTACGTAGCAAATGCAATCCAGATGCCAAGTCCATGCAGACTTTAGTAGTCCCAAAAGTAGAGAATTCACTGGAAGCCATTGACAGAGCTTGTTCTGAACACTGTAATAACACAGTATGAAATGCACCCATTCAGTTACGTTGTTGGCTGCTCAAGATACCACCCAGACTGTGTTTATTATTCTTCTCCCATTGCTTAAAAAGAGGAAAAAAACCCAGCTTAAGTCTGTGTCTCTGCATTACTTGAGCTCTCATATGTGCAGGCTGCATCTCGTGGTGTGTCACAGACTTGCTTTCCCATGGCAGAGAGGATGGTTTATGTCTATGGTGGTACTTTTTCTTTTCTGTCTGGAATTCTGTGACATCTCTTCAGCCATGTCAGTAGCTTTTTCTGGGCTGCTCAGTGCCTGGAAGTTCTGAATTAAAGGCCACATGAAACATGTGCAGAACAATTCTATGTCTCAGGTGAGAAATTTTGTATGGATGTTTTAGGTTTATTGCTATGGGCAGACCAACTTTTCCAGTTCACTGGGCTCACCTTATGCTGTAGAGCTGATGTGTAAAGGCAGAACCCATGTTGACACGTTGCTCAGCTAGTGCAGACACACTGTCATGCAGTTCAATGTGGCAAATCCTGAGGAAAAATGGAATTTGCAGCAATTGGAATTTCAGATGTTGGCAGAGGTACATGATTTGTATCACCTACTCTCTCTTGTGTCATGAAAACTATCTAGAAATACAGGAAAATAAGAAGGAAGGAAGGAAAGAAAGAAAGAAAGAGAAAGAAAGAAAGAAAGAAATGAGGGGCAATTGAGAGGCAGAGTTCATTTTTCATATTTCGTGCTCCAGATGTGGAACTAAAACCATTCCAATACAGTGGTCAACACTGATCAGCCGTCTCACAGGAGCTCCATCTCAGTTTCCATAGGTAAATTTTATGCTGAGCAGCTATAATACTGCCAGGGAGCAGGAGGTGTTTGACTTTTTAATAACCAGTGTTTAAAGATTGGTTGCTGAAATGGTCAATACCCAAATACCCTGCTGGGTCTTGGTAAGTAGTGTTCAGTTTCCAGCAAGGTTTTATGGTAGGATCTTTGAATGTTATTGTGAGTCAGGACTGACCAGTGGTGGTCTTAAGCCTTCAGAAATAAAGCAAATTGTTGCAGCACAGCCAAAACCTTGGTGAGTACTGCTGGGCCAGAAACCCCATGCTCTGAACAATTGCAGGCTCCCTACCTCCTGGTAATCCTCGCAAAACAAAACCATGGGGCTCCTGTTTTACATAATAGGAGCCCTTGTTTGGGCTAAAGGTCTGCAAAGAGCTCTGAAACCATATCCTACGCTCCTTGCTGTGCAAAATCATAGGTGGCTGGATTCTGCAGGTGTTCTGTGTGCGGGGTGCCTCTCAGTCTGCAGCCAGAACCGCGGTGCAGCCCGCTGGGGTGTGTAGCGCATTCCATCCAGGAGCGGGGCGGCGCTTTTCCCTGAGCTGCTTTGAGATGTGAAGCTTTTGGGTTCCTTGGGCCACTGGGGCTGCAGCCCTGCAGCTGCTTGGGTGGCAGAGGGTGCATTGCACACGTCCAAGGGCCAGTTGTTACCCACAACCTGCACACACGCCTCCCTCCCTCCGTATTTTATGAATCAGGTCTGTGATCGATGTTCCGAACAGTTCGTTCGCCGTGGTTCCATGGGGTTGTTCTCTCTTCACTTTGCAGTGTAAATAATATTGTACATCTGCTATTTTATGATACAAATACCATGTGAATTGCTTATTTTTAAAATGTTGCAGCTCTGTTATGATTTATTTGCGATGCCATCTTACAGTATTGGTTTAATATACAATGTATCTGTATAGCATGAATGAAAATGCTTATATTTTGCAATGTCAAGTATTTTATTTTTATTTTTTTTAAATGAATACGTTTCATCCTATGCAGTTCCATAAATGTTTCTTAAGTGGCTCATTATGTCTGAAAATACTGCTTCCTCTCCAGTAGTGCAAGCATAAGAACTAGTATTCCTGATCAAAATCATCAGATATATCATCTAGCAATTTCAGATTAGGAATGTATGTACAAATATGTAAGCATTTATAATTAATTGGAACATCCACTATATCTTCCTTGTTTTTCATGTAATGATACAGTTTAATCATTTTGTATACTTTTTATTTGTAATTATTTGTGACTCATACACAGTGTAAATAACATGTTCCATTATGCAAGTTTTCTAGGTATTCAAGACTACAAAAAAGTTTGTATATGAAAAGAAATTGATAGTAGATTGGAATGACATAAAATAAAGTAGTAATGACTATGTTGTATTTATACTGTTCATTTCCAAGTTGTCTGTTAAAGAAAAAACATTTCATTTGCCCTTCAGTGTCCAACCAGTTATTTGAAGTATATTTACATCAATAAATCATGCAAAAGTCTATTAGAAGTCACGAAGCGTCATTGAAATTTTCTTTTTTCTGTTTATGGCTTACCTATGGAGAGCAGAATTTAAGTATACTAAAACCCAATTCAGTGGAAACAGTTCAAGAAGTCAGTGAAGGTGTTTCTGGAAAAAAACTTTTTTTCACTTCTACCTGACAAACCTCACATTTTAGCCCAAATCCAAATTCATCTTTAAAAAATAAACCAGAAAAATATGTTAAAACTAAATGCTAGATGCCTGAATACATTTTGTGTATATCCCTTGATATATAATCTTTGGTTTTCATGGACATGGCCATGCTAAAACCTTACTCAAGCCTTTGTTCTTGACTGAACTTCTGGCATTTTGAGACAGAGCTTCTTAAGAAATTTAACAGATTGTTGGAAAGAAAATGTCTGGTGTGAGTGATATGACAACAGCTGATTTCTTTTCTGTGATTGTTCAGTTCTTGGTTCTGTAGAAAAACAGAGCAGAAGCAGATTTCCTTCCTGGAGAACAGAGTGAGAGAACAGGTGACATTGCAGGGAAATCCCAGCTGTAGCTGCTTGCTTCCAATGCAGGAACAAAGGAAGCTGGCATGCTCTCGTGTCGTCAGCTTGACAAATGCTGCTCGTGTTCCCTACTTTTTCATTCCTTCTTAATCTTTTCTAAATCCTCAACTAAGAAAATTACTCATTCTGCTATTTTTTTTTTTTTTACAGAAGACTATTAACTAGAATTGGTTGCACTATTTTTCTTTGGAATGGAAGAAAGCGAGAAAATGGAATTTCAATTGATTCAAAATGTTGTCAGGGCTTGATTCTGACATTTTTGTTCTAAATGTGCTTGGCTTTTATGTGGCTAAAGCCAAAGCTAAGGAAAGTCTAATCTATCCTAGAATTTCAGGGATTTTTACCCTTGCCACAGCTGGCTTTAAGCCTGGTGAACATTTTCTGGGAAGGAGAATGATAATTTGCCTATTCCTGTCTTGAAAATTACTCCAGAAAATTATTCTGAAATTTTTAGATGGGCATTTGAATAACTCTGGTATGTGGGAGTCAGTTCTTGTCCACAATATATTTGAGAATACTGTGTGTCAACCAGGTAATTATGATAAAGACAATTCTCAGAGACTTATTAGCTGTGTTACTCTTTTATGAATATAAAACTACATTTTAAGATCTCATTTCCAATAAAATTCCTTTATGTCACTGAATGAGTGCAAGGAATGTAAGAAATGCCTTCATCTTAATGCCTATGTACATTAAAGAGAATTTCAGGACAGAAATATATAATAGGAATAAAAAATTGCGCAAACAAGATTCACAACAATTATGAAAGCTGTTGCATATGTCCCAGAAATTGTATGGGAAAGAATTGCTCAGGTTTGAAAAGACAGGACTATAATAAAAATCTCTGAATACTATGTTGAAAAGGGATAGAAAATTATTATTCTGTGTTTCTTGTAATGGCAGAATGAGAGCGCATTTAATGAGGTTACAGGCAGCAGATTAAAAACAAGTAATGCAAGAGAAAGTATTTTTTTTCCTTAGAGTGTGTAATGAAATTGTAGCTTTCACTGCCAACAGAACATTTAAAAAGTAAAATAGGAGCAGTTAGGAAAGCTGGTGGAGGGTAGGATACCGACTGGTTTGAAACATGTTGAACTGCATGCTATTGTCAGCTCAGAAAGCCACTAATCCTTTGCTGCAGGAATCTGGGAGAGTGTCCCAGCCAGAGGTTTTGTAATACTTTTTTATCCCCTCTTTGCATATCATTCCCTATGGATATCGTTCCAGACAAGTTGCTGGGTAGATGGAGCTTTCGAGAAAAAGTTTGGGTTTGTATTTTGGTATTGGAGACACCAGACAAAGAGAGTCCAGGATGATCTGCTGGCTGGGGGAGGAATGGGGAAAATTTTGAGAATTTGAAAGTCATACAGCATCTGGAGACGGTGTAATGCATGGGAAACTTACTGTTAGTGTGCAGTCTGGACATCAGAGTTGGTCTGGAGGAAAAGAGTTGGTCTTCATTGGGAGACAAATCAAAAAATAAGATTTTTGCTGAAACGTCTCAGCACAAACAAGTTTCCTGTGATCTTTCATAGTGCTTTCCCTATGCCTAGGAAAAAACCCCAAAAGTATAGATCAAGGCAATAAAAAAAGACCCAGCAATGGGCCTAGATCAATGTTACAAGAAAGACTTGGAGGGTCTTCATCATCTTGATGGAAAAAACACTCCATTGTGTGTTGACTCTACCCGAGTACCCAGGGCACAGACCTTGCAGGAAGAAATCTGAGACATTTTCAGTGACAGACTTAAGTGGCAAGGACTGTTTAAGTTTCCTCACATGTAATATTCCTCCTTGATTTCAGTACAGAGGCAGAGAAAATTGATAAATGTACTAAAAAAAGAAGTTATTCCTGTAGGTCTGCACACTCGGTAGGTATGAGCAGATCACAAACTTTAATTCTGTTTTACTGGCCTCCTAAGATATGGCCGTGTGTGAAATGCATAGGCTTAGTGGAACAGAAACTGAGGTTGAGGACCTATTTGATTCAGTATTTTCATTAAAGACCTTAGCACAGAGGAGAAGAAATTACATCTGTTGATGGCACAAAACAGAGAGTTGTTACCAACACAACAAAGCCAAATGAAAGAAGCAAAGAAGAGAGCAGTCTCCAGACCACATAGAATAGAGGTAGGGTGAAAGGATAAGTAATGTCTGCCAGGATTAATTGCAGGTATTCCTGTAATAACTGGAAACTCATAATTTAGAAGTGACAGAAGAAAAAGAGATGGAAGGGTACTGACCAAGAAGTGTATGATTATGCCCACTAATGTCATGTGAAAAAGACAAGTGTAACCATGAGAGAATTGTTTCTGATAGATACAGAGAGACATCAGTGGCATTGCACAAGGTGCTTATGTGATCATTTCTGGAATACTGTGTGTAACTCTGGTTATTCAAATTCAGGATATTTTTGTGACTGGCAGCAACAGAAAGCCTAAGGGAAGTATAATAATTTAATTAACCTGTTTCTTTTCGAGTGAACCATGCATCCTTTAAAGGGCATACACATAAAGTGTGCCTGATACAATTGTATATCTTTAGGGAGAGAATATAACGTCAAAAATGTTCAAAATACTCACATTTCTCCCTGCTCAGTAGGCTGAGGTGGAACAAAGTGATGCAACTTGATGCAATAGCCAAGAGATAGAGGAGGCTGTTACCATCTGGTATATCTCTTAACAGATCCAGGTTGTGATCTTCTTTAAAACAGTTTTTCTTGTTCTATGTGGGGCTAGAATGAACTGGTGAAGGGTCTTCAGCCATTGCCTGCAATCCTAACTTTTCTTAAAAATGTGAGAAAGGAAGTTAAATAGCATTTTCGTCTTGGTTCAGCTTCCTAAACACAGACCTCTCCTGCATTTGAAATGCCCTAGCTCACCTTGTTTGCCCTGTAGCTTCTGCATAGCTGAAGACCTTCTGTAGGTCCAGGGCCATATTCACCAAGCTACACTGACCTCTTAGATGCCATCAGTGTATTCAGGCAGCTAATTACGTGGTGCTGAGTTTATCATTGATTTCCCAGATAAAGACGTCACACTGCTTGAAGGAAAAACTAGGTAACCAGATGAAGACCACAGATCCTTCTTCTGTCAGCGTATGTGAAGTCCACGGAAATAGACATAATATTGTGTAATTTGCATTTTTCCTCCCATCTCAGTTATTTCTGCAAGTAGTCGTCCTTTGCTCTGGCCGCTATGTCTTGTATAATATGGCTTATTGTAATTGCTTTCAGAAAAATCAATATAATCCTACAGTGCAGAAATCCAGCTGGACTGCTTGTCCTGTGGTGGCAGTGAAAGAAAAAATTCTGCTTTTATTTCAGTTGTCTGTCTGGAGCTGACAGGTTATTACACTGCCCATGAAAATGGTGATACTGAGAACTTTGCAGCTGTATGGGAAGCTGAGTGCAATGCTCTTCGCCCAAAAGGACTCCTGGTTGTGTAACTGGCAATCTGCAATTCCCTGTCATGAAGCCCCCTGGCTGGCAGCATGTGGCTGCTCAGCCCCCAGTTTGCAAACCTTAGCTGGTCCCTCCGCAGGGACAGTGGCCTGGTGGTGTGCCAGGTTAGAGAGACACCTGTGGTCACCCAGCTGAGTCATTACAGGGCAGGTCACAGAGCTTGTTACTGATATTAATTCCTTGTTCCAATGCACCTATGAAAACTTCCCAGTTTTAGGACTGAATGTGATATGTTTCTTTCTTTCTTTACTCTTTATTTCATTGCCTTGGGAAATGCTGTGCTGGATAATGAAATATGACAAAATGCTTAGCTTCACTTTTCACCTCTGTGTCCCAGATGCATGTACAGTTTCTGACCCTTTCAGTTCTTTCAGGTCTGAAGGCACCAGAGTGTTAGAGAAGTTATTTCGATTTTTCATTTACATTACTAAACCATTGGTTTTCAGAATTCCAATAAGACATCTTGTGCTAGATATCCAAGACCTTAATAGATTTGTCCTCTAAATGGGCTCAGAATTTCTCTCACTAACACAGAGAAGCATTAAAACAATGTTCAATGCATTGAGAAAATACTCTTCCTCACAAGAGGAAGCAGAGGGGCAGGCACTGATTTCTTTTCTCTCTTGACCAGCAATAGGACCCAAGGGAATGGCCTGAATCTGTGTCAGGGCAGGTTTAGGTTGGATGTTAGAAAAAGGTTCTTCACCCAGAGGGAGGTTGGGCACTGAACAGGCTCCCCAGGGCAGTGGTCACAGCACCAGCCTGACAGAGTTCAAGAAGCACCTGGACACTGCTCTCAGGCACAGGGTGTGACTTTTGGGATGGTCCTCTGCAGGGCTCAGTGATCCTTGTGGATATGATTCTATGATCCTCCCACAGCAGAAACATAACCAAACGAGGCAAGAGTGTCTGGTTTGGAGTGAGAGACATATTTTCCTCTCATCTGTCTGCTGGAAATATGACACAGCCAAGAGAAAGCTGACCAGGAGTTGTCTGGAGTGTGTGTAAGAGATCTTCCTGACATGCATGAAAGCAGACTTAAGTTAGAATCTAGAACTGAGCTCAAGCTGAAGTGAATACAAAACCCTCTGAAACAGCAGTCTAGGAAAATAGGAAGGTGGAAAGACATATAGTATAACCTGGGTAGGACTTTTGCTAAGGGCAAAAGAAGAAAAGAAATGCTGCTGTCACCTCTAGAAAACTTCAGAAAGCTATTACAATGTGATGCTGAGCTTCTGTTTAAATAATGAAATAACAATATTGCAGACCATTATGTTATATAAATCTGCTGCTGAAAACCCATCAAAAACAGTAATAACAATAATCTTGAATTTCAGGATAAGTGTGAGTTTAAAATTAGTTTGAACATTGAAGAGCGTAGTTCATAAGGAGAAAAGAATTATCTCTTAATGTCCGTGCTGGCATCCAAGGGAGGAAGACAATTTTTTCTTGCAATAAAGAGAAGATTACTGGTAGAAAAAAGAAGCCTTATTTCACTTTAAGCTCAGATTTATTATGTATTAGAATCAAGCAAAATTTTTCTCTGTCTCAGAAAAAGCTATGAATTTGTCAGATACTCTGGAAAATCAAGACCTAATCAATTTTAATTGTGTATAGCAGCTTATTACATCCAGGAAGTGTAATATAGGTTACTACTTGACTGAGAATTTGCTGCATGCTCCAGGTCAAAAGGAGCTTGTGTAAATGTCAGTGGCATAACTGATCTGTGAAACTGGAAGTGTGTGGTAAATCAATATTGTCTTAATTACATTTTCTCAAGGCAATTATATAGTAACCAAAGAAGGATGGCATTTTTAGTTTTAGCATAATTTATAAAAGCTTGACTAGTTCATCGGTAAATTCATTGTCTACAAATCATTGAAAAACCCCAAAAACACTAGAGGCTTTCCCACAGTACTCCTGTACCCAGGACATTCCTGGTGGAGATTGTGTCATGGGTGCTGGTCAGCCCCACGGGTCACGGTGCTGAAGCGTTGCTGTGGTGCCCTGCTGCCTTTTCTAAAACAGGTGATGCCAAGGCTGTTCTGGCTTTGCAGCACCTGGCAGCACTGATCTGTATCTCTGTCCCTGAGGGCATCCCAACTTCCTTGCAGAACAGTGCCTGCAAGAGAAAATGCTTGTTGAATCATAAATATAAGCAGTCACTAACAGGAGCAGTGCAGGAGGAGCAGAGGCAGCCCGGTGGCCCACTTGCTTCTAGGCAGCACTCTGCTGTGCTGCTCCTCCTGGGTACAAAAGCTGTCATTTAAAATAAACACTGAGATAAAACCAAAATTCTTTCTGAAAGCCACTTCTTGCTCCACTGTCCCTCCTCTTTAATAAATGGCTAATGCTATAGCATTTGTTTGATTAAAGAACTACTTCTCAGAGGCCACTGAAAAAACAGTGGTGGGTTTCTCTGCTATTCACACATGAAAATTGCAAGATAATCTTTACAACCTCCGTTGCTGAAGAGTGCAGGCAGCTTAGCTCTCTGCCCATCCCACTGTCCCATGACAACTTCTCTGCCTCACTCATAGCTCTTACCCTTGCTCATTTTCTCCGCTTATGTAAATAAGTAATGCCATGAAAACACATGCCTCCTTTAATCAGTGGGCTGCAATTCTAATGTCACTCCCTACCATTAGAAACTTAATTCCTTAATTAGGCTCCAATGTAGTCAATTTTGAAAAATGTGGGATCTCACTCAGGAATGAATAGATGAGTGAAATGACTCACTTTAGGCATGCTTATGAATTCCTATTCCCTCCCCACATGCCTCAGTAGATGGTGTGGTGTAAATGAAGAAATGGACCTAGAAGAAAATGTTCTTAGAAAAAGAAATGTGGCAAAAAATAAATATTTAAGTATAGGCTAGGAAAACAAAACAGTTCTGAAAAAAAAGAGGAGAGAAGGTTCCAATAAACCAAAGTACACAGAATTATTCAGAGCTGTTTTAATAGCATCTGCTGCAGAGGTTGAGAAAGCAAGCAGGTGAAAAAGACAAATACAGACAGTAAGTGAGGAAAAGCCTATTCCTCAGAAAGACTTTTCCATAGTCACATCAGACTGAGGAAAAATAATGGGGAGGCTGACATAAAGACAGGGAATTCTGTCCTCCTGGTGAAATGTGCTTTTATCTTTTGTGCAGATTCATTATTTTTTAATGCAGCTTTATTTGCCATTTCAAAAAGAAAACTGCTTTCCATAATTTAGCTTTGCTTTTCTATGTGTGGTCCTGATTTGGTTGAGCTAAATTTTCTTCAAATTTCTTGGTAGAAACTTCCATCCAATAAATGCAGTATTTTTATTTAAATGTTTGCTTCCTGATTATTTACTGAACATGAGTCATAACTGCTTTTGTTCTATTCAGTTTTGCACATTGGTGACCATTTCTGCTACGAAGAATGTTTGCCATAGATAATTCACTTTCACAGTGGTGAAAATACAAAGATTCATTTCTTTGCATAGCCAGGAACTGAAAAGAGAGATCAGGGGAATTACTTGGGTGAAGTGAAAAAAGAAGAACTAGAGAATAAGATTCAAACAGATGTGGCTTCAGCCTTTGAAAAATATAGTTGTAATATGCCAAGAGCCCTCATGGATAAAGGAACATAGAGGAACAAACCACATCAGTAAGTGAAGAAAAAACAAAGGCAGCAGAATTCCCTACTCAGCTGGCTGCTTTCAAAATGGCACTGCAGGTTGGGAAGTGCCAAGGAGGAAATCGGTTTAAAGGATTTGCTTGCAATCTGTAGAGTTTAGTGCAGCACTTCATCAAGTCTTGTCCAAAGAGTTGATTTGCCTAATGGCAAAATAAGGTCCAGATTTGCCTAATGGCAAAATAAGGTCTAGAGTACAAAGTGACTTGCTAACATACAGCAAAAGGTATCACAAATTTTAGTGCCTTGTGAACAGACACGTTTTTCCCTTTAGCTTTGCCTGTAGACCAGCAGGGAATTTGTCTGCTATGGAAGCATGTCTGGGCTGTTTGCAGCTCCTTACCCTGCCTGTTCATTGCTTGCTCATCACCAGGAGGCAGAGAAGCAGCCGTGGCTGGGTGGGTGGTTGCAGCAGCAGGTGATTTGAGCACAGCCCAAAGACAGCACATGCTTTGACATCCTCCTTGGTTCCTGCCCAAGAGAATCCATATCACTTCATCTGGTCTTAATTCTATATAAAAATACTTATCTAACAGTTTATCATCAACACCTTATTTCTTTCTCAGTAGAAAATGCCTTACACACAAAAAACCCGGTTTCCTTGAAAGCCACCTGCATGGGCCTCTGCAGGTTCAAGTCCATTTTTCTAGAAAGCACATGTATAAACACAATAATCCAGACCTGTGTTCTGCTGGATATCTTCTGCATCAACTTAACTGCAAGATGATACTGGATCTTTGAAAAAAATTACCAAAACAACAAAAAACCCACAAAAAATGTAGCCGGTCTGTGGTCTCAAGAAAGGGTACAGAACTCAGGTCAGTCAGCTATTAAAACTGGAACATTTAATTGTCCTTTCCCTTGGGACCAGAGTAAACACAGGCACAGCCAGAAACCCTGGAAGGGAAATGATGTTTCAGGCTTTTTATTGCAAAGAGCTAAATTAATAAATAGTGGATATTAAAACCTAGTACCAGGCACTGCTACATTAGCAGGTTTAATAACTTTCCTCAGATATTACTTTGTTGTAATTCGTAAAATGACCATGACCACATTAGCAGTGTGGGTGACTGCTGTGTTGGTGGGATACAGCTGTTGCTGGGCACATTTGCTGTCACCATGGGCTCACAGATAATAAACATAATTACCTCCATGGTACCAGCCTGTGCTTCTGCTCACATGAATTATTTTGCAGCACTGTGACCCACCCCCATGTGGTGTGCTCTGCTGCTATTGTATGTTGTGATCCTGTTTCAACAGGGTATTTGCTGCACTCTATCAAAGACATGGAGCTGTTGAGCACAGCTCCTAGAAGATTTTGGCCATTTATTTAATTCCAAAGAAGGGAAGATTCATTTATTAGCAGAGCTTCAAGACTGTCCTTGGGTTTTTGTCTTGAGCATGTTGGGCAATTTTTTCCCTATACACTGTTGCAAAGGCATGCTTTGTATGCATTGTAGAATCTGATTTACACTTCTAGACTTACACATATATCTGATTTGCACTTCCACTCCCTCTCCTGGGACAGTCTAGACAGCTATACAAGATTGATAGACAGAAAAGTATCACAAAGGCTGCTTAGATACTTAACACCTTTTGGCAATAGCCCTGAATCTGGGGGAGTAAAAGCAGTTCTTTGAAATGGCACAAGCCCTTGGAGAACCAGCACTGCATCAAACATACACAGCTGGAGACTGTCTTGCACAAAGTGCATAATATCAACAAGTAGTTAGAAATGTCATGTTAGCCAATCTCTGCGAGCTTTGTGCAGCATCCTTCCTTCCTGCTTCCTAGTGTAACTTCCCTGCTTCAGACCCCTTCTCACCTAGGGACAACAGCAACACCATTTTCCAGAGCTGAGACAGATGCACCCTGTATTCAGTCTGCAGCAAAGTCTGGTTCTAGCAACATAATCCTTATTTCTGATAAGAGAGGTAACTGCATGTATCTGACTTTCTATCTCTGCAGTATTAAATCTTCAGAGAGATTGCAGGGCTGCCTTGATCTGTTAGTGGTCTGTCTCTTTTCAATCTCCAGTTTGACAACTATCTATGTCCTGTCAGCATCACTGGGTGTCCCCCAGGACTTGCTTGTCAGTGTTGAGAAACACAGGGGAAGCTCATCTTCCTGTCTCTGCTGGCTGCCTACCTGAAGAGCCACCACCAGGCTTCTTGGCAGGATTTGATCAGGAAGGTTTGGATGTAACCCATGCTGTGCCTGACTGGGCACCACCTCTGTGGAGTGCACAGACCTGGCTAGAGGAGACATCATACTTGCCCTTGGAGGACTTCTTTGAAGAACCATTTGCTTCAGACTGGTATTCATCACAGAACACGGTCGCAGTGTGTGCTTCCCTAGCAAACTGCAGTCTTTGTACTCTTATCACTTGTGGGGTTTTGTACACTTGATTTTTGCTTTTGAGAGTCTTTTAGCATTATTATTAAGAGCACAAGGCTTCTCAGCTGGCTGCAAAAAGGAAATCTCCACTGGCATAAGCAGCCCAGGTGCCTTCAGTTCAGCCAGTGAAATGGCTGTCTGCATGTTTCTCAGAGTGGTCTGCCTTTATTGTTTAAATTGATAAGCTTAATCCTAGTTTTTCATAAATTTTGCAGGTCTGAAACTATGCATGAGCTACAGAAAAAAAGAAACCAGGCAAATAAAGTTGAAAGGGGAAGAAGTAGTACTTTACTATGCAGGGAAATAAATAGCTTTTTACACTGTCATTAAAACAGTGAAATATTTATTTGATTTTTTTTAGCATCAATAATTTAGTAGGCTCTGTCTGACAAAAGACTCAAATACAAATCTCAGTCCTTATTTTGAAGTTCTGGTTACCAAATGTATCTATCGTGGCAAGAGTCGCAGTATTTAAGTTGTAGGCCTGATAAAAAAATGAAAAGACCAGCTTGTGCTGTAGCTGAGTGATAGCAGGGATTTGCCTGTGTGCACACACAGTGTGCTTAGTCACTTGTTCCCTGGGGACTGCAGGGACTCCCCAGCATAGATGAGGCACAGGACTGGTTTGGTTCAGTGCACTAATGAGTGACTAAGTGCTCAGCTGAACTACTGCCTTCACTATGAAGCATTTGACCAGTTTTGACAGCTGCTCTCCAGGGGAGTTTGAACAGCCCTGCAGACTCACCTGGGTAGCTGCTGTTGTGCACAGACCAATGGACAGACAATGCTGCAGTCCCAAAGATGTCCTGAGTCCATTCCTGCAGCAGGATTGGCCAAACTGCACACAAACAGGACACCTGTATGGTCAGTAGAAACTGCTTCCACAGATGCAGGAATGGCCACATGGGAAAGTCCTTTGTACACACTGGAGATCAGAAAAACTTTTCCACAGTTGAAGAAAATCAGTGTCAGTGGACCTTGCTTGTGTTGGTGGTGTTGTTGTTAGGACCATGGCCCATCTGGATATGGAAAAATCCCCATGAGTGGAGTTTGGAGGATGTTGCTGATGATCCTTCTAGAGTCCCATCACCAGCCAGGCAGCAATTGGTCATCTATCTGAGAGATTCAATTTCTCTTCTGAGTATTGGCCTATGTAGAGATCTCAACAAATCAGTCTATCTAGAAAACATTCTCTGCCAGTGTCTGCACCACTATGGCAGAAGCCTTATCTTCACATTTAGAAAACTAATGAAGCTTTTATAAATAAATATAAAAATAACTGGTATCTCTCAGAAATACAGAAATAACCTTTAAATAACTCATTTTAATAGACTTAGTAAACAATAGTGGATGCTTTACTTCCTCACAGGTTCTTAAGCAATGCTGAAGAGTGCTACAGGACAGGCAGTTCCTTAGTGAGTCTAATTATCAATGATACTTCTTTATAATTGCTTCTCACATTAAATGTCACAGTATCTTCTCATAAAGTTGGGATGAAATTCATATGCTCAGCTCTCAGGAAACTGCTAATACTTTAAAATTTGTCACCCCTCCAGCTGAAGAAAGGGAGCTTGACCATAATGAATAAAATGAGTTTGTATGAAAATAGTACTACAGATGTTAGCAGTTGTGCCACGGACACAAATTGGCTTGGCTTAGCTCTGTATTAGCAATAAAGGCTGGCATACTGCAGCAATGTCCTAGAATCTCACCAGCTGGAACAATGCTGAGGGATTTAAAAATACACAATCATACAGGTTTTAATTTGGAAGAAGAAGGAAATGAGAGAGAGAGAATTGGCAAAGATTTTCATTGGAAGAGAATCAATGTGAAAGTTTTTTTATCTGATACACTTGCATAATATTTATGTATGAACAACCTTATAGATATGAAGAAGTTTTACAAGCTTTTTCCGTGAAAAACAGCTCCCAGTAGCCCTCAGTTCTGTGCTGCCATTTCCTCTGCTAAGAGGGAGAACTGGAGACACATCTCTGTGTTAGTCCAGGTTATCCACAACTCCTGTGGAGTTTGTCGAGAATTTCAATGAACTTTAATGTTGTCAGGAAAAAAGACATTCAAAACTTTTAAATTTCTTTTTTCTATAAAGTTATGAGTTTGCTGCCAGCTTTCTTCTGTTTCTCCCACAGCTTCTTGTGGCTTGGTGAGAAATATGAGGTTGGTTGCCAAGTCAGCCTTTTATTTACAGAGTCACCATTGCATTTCACCTGCCTCAGAGGCCTTCTCAATCAAAAAGAAAATTCCTGTAATATCATGTTAAGACAAAATACTATTAAGCAAACAACATGCACTACTTGCTTCCAACTCCCTGACTTAACCTGAGGAGCTCCAACACTGTGGCTGATCAGTGTCCTGTAAGTGTGATTTCAGCCTGTAGGGGTTGAATCTGCAGCCTGAGGAAAAGCATTACAGAAAGGCAGAGCCTTCCTGTGTTGGCTGAGTAAAAAATATGTGATTTTTCTCAAATAGTCCAAGGCAAATGGTTGGATCCCAGTAAGGTTGGATGCAGCTTTGAGAGAACTGGTCTAGTAGAAGCTGTCCCTGCTCATGGCAGCGTGGAACTAGGTGATGTTTAAGGTCCCTTCCAAAACAAACCATTCTGTAACTCCATGATGCTATGAAATTTTTAATCTGTGAGCAAGCCTGACTGCTGGCAACAGAGTAATTTAAAAGATTTTAGTAATGGACACACGTTTTTGTTCTTCTGGCACATTTTGGTGAGTTACAGCGATATTTCAGGAGATGGGAGAAAGTCTGCATTACTAGAATTTGGGATCTGGGGATTTGGCTTGCCCTTTTGTGCATGCACACGGGTTTGCTGTGTTTAGCTCCCTGCCCAGCCTGCAGTGCCCAGGTGTTTTGATACAGCACTCCACTTGAGGTCAAACCACCCAGCGCTTGAGGCACCACCCAGGGAGAGCCTGTGTGTGCCACAGCTGCAGCAGCAGTGGGAATGTGAGAGCTGGGCCAGGAACTACTGACAGACCCCTTCACCTACCCCCTTTTGCTCTTTGGGTGACATGCCAAATCCAGCACTCTACTTCCCACAAAGCACCATGATGCAACTTGTCTTGTCCTTTCTCTCATTCCATGCCCTGTACAATGTGGTTAATAAAAATAATTTCCACATACAAGCAGCAGGTACAGACTTTCAGTCTCTTCCATGTGCAGGTGATGGTGTAGATAAAGCTTGATGGTACAGACTGGTGTGGGAAGACAACCTGTGTGCTTGTCCTCATCTGAGCAAAATATGCTCAGGAACACAGATTTGGAAAAGCCACCCACAAAGGATGTACTTATGACCAGATTAACCAGCAAAGTCAGAGCTGGAAGAGCATCACAGGTTTCTGACAGCTGAAACAACAGAAAGGGATGTATCTGTTTTCCTATCCCTGGTTTTTGGCTTGGCAGTCATCCTTGCTGCTGTGAAATCTGTGTGGGTTTTAAACCATTGTGGTACTAAGGATATTTGCTATCTAACATATTCCTCAACTTGACAGAGATATCTGTTGTTGAACAAATGGAATAAAGAAGCCTCAGGGTCCAGCAGAGCAGGACCATGCCAGAATTAGCTGTAAATGCAGAAGTATAGGGTTTAGCTACAGTAATGGATAACCTTTTCTCTACAAGTGGGGATTAATTCAGGGTCTTTCCTATTTTCTATTGAGTGAATGTATATGGAGAACTGTCTATTTGCTCATTAGGATGAACTGACACCTCTCAAGGTTTAAGATTCCTTACCCGAGTCTGAGAGATTCTGCTTTATTCAAAGTGGAGAGACCCCTCATTCTTAACAGATGGTCAGTAAGTGACAGATAACATGCTTGTACTAATGGGATCTGTGTAGTTATTTCCTTTAGATAGTGAACTCTCATCAACTTTTCTGATCTCACCAAATCTGGGGGACAAGACAATTTGAGTGAGGTCAGGGCTTCTATCCAGAGGGTCATGGACAGCCTAGAGGAACAGGCCATTGGGAGTCTCATGAAATGCATCAAAGCTGAATGCCAGCCCTGCTCCAGAGAAGGAGGGGTCTGCTGCAGTAATTCAGGACATGAGCCCATACCAAGACACAGAAACAATGAATGGCTGAGGTCGAAGGAACCTCTGGGGGGTCATCTGGTCCAACCCCCACGAGTAAGCAGGGCCACTGAGAGCCAGCTGCCCACAGCCATATCCAGATGGCCTTTGAGTGTCTCCAAGGCAGGTGACCCTGACACATTCTGATGAGATCCCCCTGAGCTTTCTTTTCTTCTGGCTGACATTCCTGGCTCTGTCAGACTTTCCCCTTATTTCAGATGCTTCACTTCCTTAATCATCTTAGAGGCCCTTCATTGGACTTTCTCCAGTACATCCATGTCTCTCTTGTACTAAAAAGTCCAGTTCTACAGGTATAGCCTCACCTGTGCTGAATAAAAGGGAACGGATCACTCATTTCTCCAGCCTGTTGAGGTCTCTCTCCAAGACAGCACAACCCTCTGGTGTATCAGCAAATTCTCCCACCTTGGTGTCACCACAGACTTGCTGGTGGTACATTTTGCCCCATCTTTGGTGAAGTTATTGAATCACCTTGTGATTCTGTGGTCTTCTAAGAACTATGGCTGATGACTGCATGCCTGCTCTCTCCAAGGAACACTTTTCACATTCCTTCACTTACCAATCTTTACTTTTTATATTCCCTTTACCACAGTCCAGTGGGTCACTGCAGTATCCATTTGGGTACTTTGAATTACATTTTCTTGAAGAGCATTTGCTAAATTGGAGAGTGGTTATGGGCGGGCTGAAAGCTGCCTTTTATCAATATGGAGAAGGACTCTGCTGCATTTTTTTTTTTATTTTTCCACTGTGAGGATATACATACAAGTCCGTAGAGCTTGATGTTCATACAAATACATTTACCTGTGGGAGGGGAATGACTCATCTCTGGATTTTGAAAATGGAAGTGATGACTGAATTGTTTTTTGGAGACAGGCTTTTACACCATCTGCAATGCTGTCATGTTACTGCGAACAGACCCAAAATGCAATTGGAACAACACTGTAAAATAGAGTGATGTGAGAAATTCCATTGGCCATACTGTGGGAATGTTACTAAAAGCAGTGAGAAATGCAGTTTATATGAAACATAAAGAAGCATGGTATTGAGAGCCTTCTACCTGTTCCTAGAAGTTAGAGACCGGGTTTAGGTCTGAAAACTGAGGCTTTATCTTCTTTCTGATATTATTTCTGGCATTATTTCACGTAATCATTCAAATTTCATTCAACCTTGCAGAATCCTTGACCTCAACTGCATCTCTATCAATGCATTCACTCCACACTCATAATTATTTCCTGTAGGGAATGGATTTTATCAGTTTTCATTCTGCCAGCTTTCAGGTTTGTTAGCATATCTCCATAGTCTTGTATCACAAGACAGAGAAAACAGAAACTGTCCATCTACCTTTTCTATCACATTCTTTTATTTAGTATGGTTATTTCTCATCTCCTCTTATTAATCTCCTTTCCAAAAGAAACAATTGCACTCTTTTCAATGCCCCCCTTAAGTGTTTTTCTGTGTCCTTAATAATTACACCCTTCTCTCAAGCCCTCTATAATTCTGTGCAATTTTTCTCAAGAAATGGTGGCTGGGGTTGCATAACTAGCAAAATAATCACATTTGTTTTGCACTGTTCTCCTCAATCCATTTTTATGTGCATTCTGACATTTCATTTGTTTTTTTTCCATCACTGTGATGCATTAAGTAGGTGTTCCAGTGATTTACCTGTAATGATACATGGCTTTCATTCCTCAGGTGGCAAAACCAACAGATTTCAAATTCAACTGTTGAAGAACAAGTAGTTTAAGGGGATTTTTTGTACTTACCAACTTCATATTTCACTTGCCTATGTAATCTGTCCTGCGTTCTAAAGTTCTTTGTCCTGTTGTCATGTTCTGAATAGAATAAATAACTTTATCAGTTTTCATATTTTGTGGACAGATTTTGTAGGTAGAATTCTGTCCATTCCTTTGTATCATTCTTGTTCTGTGATAATGTTTTTTTTCTTATGCATAGTGAAACTTCAGGTTTTGGTTGTCTTGTTATATTGGGAATGCTATATTTCTCATTATTAAGCAGATCTACCAACTTCATCCATTTCCTATTTTCCACTGGCTTACCCATCAGTAATACAACTTACAGATGGAGAAAGGAATAAATGGAGTTAAATGGATTTCCAGCTTAGTCTCCTGCATTTTCAGATTATTATATAGAAAACATTAATTCAGGAGTTTATAAAAGCATCTGTTCTCCATTCCACCTCTCAACCCACCAGACAGAAAATGAGAAAAGACCATATGTAAGTTTGTAAAGCTTTAAAAAATTTGGAATTTTACCTGTAGTGTAAATAAAAATTCTGAGAAACACATGATCATCATATGAAGAGTAGCCCCATTCAAAGGATGTTGCAATTAGTGCAGAAAATTTCTCAAGAATCACATTCAACCATTTATGAATTGATCATCCTAAATAGTACAGCATAAGCCCACCAATATGACTCTAAGAGAAGGGGGGAAGGAAATTTAAAGTATCTAATAGAAACAGTTATGAGGGTTTTGTAGTAGTACTATGTAGTATTTTAAGAACATAAAGCTCCAGTTGTAAATATTTTAGAAAAAATCATGGAAAGGTTTTGAAATGATCCCTTGGAGGTTAAATGTGGAGCAGATATCCACCTGCAGCCCATGGAGGATGCCATGCTGGAGCAGGTTCCTGGCAGGACCTGTGGCCCCATGGAGTAAGGGTGCCCATGCCGGAGCAGGTTTGCTGACAGGACTAATAATCTGTTTTTAAATGGTAATAAATTGATGTTGTCAAACTGAGTCTGTTTTGTCTATGGCAGTTACCAGTAAGGGATTTCCCTCTCTTTATATATCTCTTTATATCAACGCACAAGATTTTTTTCATCTATTTCCTCTTCCTGTCCTGATGAGGAAGGGGAGAATCTGAGTGGGGCTGTGGTTGCCAAAAAACTTCAAGCCCACCACAGATCCCTCTCTGTAACCTCAATCAAACATATTCTTGTCAATAGAAAATATTTTTCACACTAGGCATGATCTCCAGTTCACTCAGTTATTATATCCAAAGGCAAAATCACCATGCATTAACTCTTCCACAGCTAAAGGCATAATCATCCATATACTTAGTGTACTTTAACATTTTTAACACCTTCTAGAAGTACCCTTTAAAAAGAGCTGTTTGTTTGTTTGTTTATTTGAGGTTTTGGGTTGGTTTGGTTAGGTGGTTTTGTTTGTTGTTTTGGTGGTTTTGTTGGTTGGTTTGGTGGTTTTTTTTTTGTTTTTTGTTTTTCTCAACATGTTCAAACAAGTTTAGAAGCTCCAGATACTGAACAGGTCAGGGAGCTGGGAATGTTGGTTGAGCAATACAGGAAAGTGTCTTTGCTTTGCCCTTATTTATGTAGACAAGCTGATAGAGCTGGAAGCGTATTTTCAATAACAAATATTAAAACTGGAGCATGGAGTTTTGATTTTCCTATGAGAAGCAGGGGCTCCATCTCTTTCACCTTAAAATGATATGAATCAGCAATTTGGCATTCAAATATTTGGAAGTCCTGACTTCCTCTATTGCAATTTTTACTCTAATCAGTTTCTTCAAAACCCCTTGGAAGCAGCCCGACAGAATTGATTTAGCACCAAGAGAACCTGATGTTAGATTAGACCAGTTACAAAGAAGAGTGGTAAAGCAGAGGAAATCAAATCACAGAGATCCATCTGAGGAAGAGGCAATGGGTGCTGTGAAGCACAAACAGCTAACAGAGTAAAAAGGGAATTCCAGCTGAAAATGAAACAGGCATGTAGAGCTGTGATTGTTTCTGAAGCAGCTATGTTATACTGGTACTGAGATAAGGAGATAAGAAAAACAATAAAGCAATTAAGTCTGATGGCAGTAAGCAGTGAACAGGAAAATCACTTTCTCTGCTATGTGTTGCTGAGGAAAATCTGAAAGCAAGGCCAGGGACAGAAGGAAAGAGTTTAGATTAGTTTCTTAGAAAGTATTTCTTTCTAAGTGAAGTGTTAACACTAGAACAGATACATAAATTACCCTGCAATGTCTGTTTGTATTGAAAAAAACTGCTGTGTAGATTTTATTGGGTTATCTCTGGAATATAACATTATTTTTTCACTTCTGTGTTCATTGCATAAATTAGATTCCAGCTACTGAGCCATGAGGAGCAAAATCCTGTTTAATATCATAGTCAATCTGAGAGGAGCAAGCCTCCTGCCATATTGCATAGCAAGAAGCAGACTAATGGAATGTATAATAACAACAGGGATGAAATCTGGAGGTAACTGAGAAGTTTCCCACATGAGAAGAATACACCTTTTTATTCACTCTAGGTATTCTTATTCTCCGGAGGAACTTTATACCCATTCATTTTCCACTCAACACCCCACATTTTATAGAGATCAATTTTGTTGCACAGAGACATCCCTCACAATCTCTTTCCTCACTCTCAGGAACTATTTGTCTTTCTGTACTGGAGACCAAGAGTCCCTCTCACTATGCCTGAAAGTATCCAGGAGTATTAAAAGTAGAGACAACTTTAGACAACAAAGAATGCAGCAGCTCTACACATTTTTCCTATTTGGAGGAGAAATCTGGCTTTAGATCTGTACATACCAGGTTTCCAACATGCCTACACACATGACCATCTGTTGGGTGGCACCGTGCCTGTTCTCGGCAGCGCAATAGGAGCTCCAAGGAGGAGCAGGCACCAGCCAAAGTGGAGCTGACAAGGATAGCCTCCACATCAGAAGCACAGCCCTCACAACAGGCTGTGTTGATTAGCACTGTACAACTCTGCAAGGTGCTACCTCTGTGATCCATCAAGACTCTTTCCCTTGGGTCGGGGGTAGGAGGCTGACAGAAGTTACTGAAGGTACTGCTGGGCACCTCCCTCCAAAGTCTTCTGATGATGCCTTCTGAACTAGTCTGTCTCTGGTGCCCCACTATGCCCTGTTTTATCTTGGATGCTTGTAAACAGCAGGGAGTCAGCAAAAACTTCTTTTGCTGGTAATAAGGAAGTTGCAGCCCACTTTGCTGTAATTCTTTGCTCTTCAGATGCTTCTGCATTCCTCCTAAGATGCCCTACCAAACAAGAAACCTATGGAAATGTCTGTAGCATGGAGTACAAGGTACTGTTTTTTACGTGGGGAAAGGCAATCAAAAAAAAAAGGAGAAAAAAAATTTCCCTGAGAATTGGAAAAAGGAACTAATGAGTCATGCTTTTGGAATCTTCTGAGTTGTCTGGCAGACAGAGCTGCTTTCCATGTGCCTCACACACTGGAGACATGAGATGCACACTTGTGAAGGCTGCCTGGCTGAGGGCTTACTGGGAGAGAAATGCCCATTGACCAGACCCTGAGGTTACCCCAGAATAACGTGTGTGGATTGTTTTGAAAATGGCAAACTCCGTGTTGTGGAAAGGACATTGGGAGACAGAGGTCCAGCTACACTGGCTGAAAAATCAGTTTTTCTCTAATAATTTAGCATTTTTTATTAATTCACGTATTTTTTGAGTGAAACTGTTGTTTTATGCTAAGTTGGGTATTGACGTTGACATAACTCAGACTGAAGGCCATGAAGATGAAATAAACAAAGTATGCCAATGACTCAGTAACATGACGGTCAGGAACCTTATCCATTTGGGTTTGGTGTTGATGTCTTCACAGTGATTGCTCCAGTGGTGTGAAACTTATGGGTCTGCTGAACTGGGAGGACTTTTTTCCTTTTGTCTCCAAGGATATTCTGGTTCTGTCTTACTTGAAAATTATGTAAAAACTTGTTCTTGATTTATGAGATTTCTTCCATAATAGGGAGAACACAGAAGACAGACATATAAAGAAAGACACAGTGAAATCCCCTTTGGATTGAGTTTTCATGATAACAGTTATGCTTGTAATTCAATTCTGCTTAATGGGGATTTTTCCAAAGTATTTCCTCTGAATTTTGAAGTAGGGTATCCTTAGATCCAGAAGTATCACTCAGGAAGGCCAAATATTTCTGCAATTCTCTTTGATTCTGATTTGCTGCGTGAAACAAGAAAGAAAACCCTTTTCAAGGAATAATTTATTGGTATTGGCTCTTATGGAATAAACCATAAAATACAATAGACAGATTTATTACTGAGCAGAGATACTTCTGCCACAATACTGACTCTCAAACCTTTGGTATGCAAGCTGGGCCTGGATCTCACCATCTTCTTATTAAAACAAAAACCTCAAATAAATAAATATTTTGCTGACTCACTATGGTTTTGTTGCAAGACTGAGTTTAAAATCCTGATTCAGAGTGTAAAGGTGTCATTTTTTTTTTTTGTATTGTCAATGAAACCTTGCTTCCCAGATGAGTGTCTGCCTCATCTACCGATGTAAGAAATAATCTTCTGAATCCTCTTAGGGTGTGTATTCAATTGAAAAGAAGAAAGTATTCTGGATAGTGAAAACAGCTTGACACAATTCAGCTGGAGGTCCTTTCCCTCAAATAACGTTTCCTCTGTCAGTATTCCATTGGACATGACACAGCTGTGGTGTACCGTGTTCACCATCGTATAGCATCCCATCACTTGATTTCATTCCCATGCCTGGTCATTTATCTCTCCATGACAACTCCACGATGACCAGCAGGTCTTCTGGTGAAGCTGGCCTGGCCCAAACAGCCCCCAGTTTGTGATGGGCCAGGGAGAAGACTGACACTCAGTGCTTCATGTTTTCACATCAGTCATAAATACCTAGAGCTCGCACACTCATGTATTTTCTTTTTCAACAAATTATTAATTTTCAATTAATTATTAATTTTCAACAAATTATTAATTACTATTCTCAATTGCTCACACCTAGTTAACATGCAGTGCCTACTGGAGCACTAACCCTTTCAGGGAAAAAAAATCACAAGCTGCCAGAACTAACAATGTACTTATGAGTCTATAATTGAAATGATGAAAGGCATAAAAAAATTAAATTATTTACTAATTGTTTAAGCTAGAAAAATAATTATAGCAATTTATTGAAGGTACTTTAAAGCAGAGATTGCTTTAAAAGTTCTTCCAGTTGACTCAGAGTAACTTGAAAGAAATTCACTGCAGTCTTTACATGACAAGTAAGGAAGGAGACACTACAGCATGGTAAAAATGGACTGTTCTGAATTTCTTTAGCAGCTGAAATGGAAATGTATGTGTTATTTGAGTCTGACTTTAAAGTGGGCTTTTCTTGAGCTCTAATCAAACTATGTGTCAGTCAAAGCCTTGGCTAATCAGCAAAATCATGCTAGGTACTGCGATCTTGTAGTATTGACAGCTTTGTATCAGGTAGTCGTTAGGAGACACATATAAAAATGGATAAAACCTGAGAATCAGCACCCATTCCTCCCCCAAAATCCACAGAGAAGCATGATTTTGCCTTACTAGTTCTGTATAATAACTTTGGATCTAGAAAGATCTTCCTTTTTCACAGTTCATTTTCCCTTTCCCCTTCTCCTTTCTCCAAGAGTCAATACTGAAAGTCATGGCCATAATGAATTGGAGGTGTGGTTTTGATTTTTTTTTTGAAATTCTTAAATAATTTTTTTTTTAATAGAGTATTGAACATTCTGGATTTAAGGGCAGAATTTAGATAAAGGTTCAGACATCTACAGATATGTGACACAGTGTCAGTCTATTTTAGAAAAGCCATCAAAGCAACCGAGGATTTTCCAGTTCTGCCACATATGAGTGCTTCTGTCTCTCTGATTATAATGAGAAGACCCTTATTAACACCTTCAACCTCTGAGCCACACATGTAAGCTCCCATTAAAGTCAAGGGAGATTTAGTCAAGTCAGCCAGTGGAGTGTAAAGAGCTATTTACCTGCCCAGCTGTAGGTGTTTGCTCTGAGAGGAGATAAATGGCTCTCCAGAGTCTGTATTTGCAGCAGCCACATCCCCACTGGCTGCCATCAAAGGTTAAATTTCCAGCTCATGCAGACACCTAAATTTAAGTGCCTAAATCTTCAGATAGTGTCTGGATCTGGTAACCTGCAAAGTGTCTGACATTTATTTACACAATGCTGACATAAACCACTCTAAAAATCACTTTTCCCTGCAATGTACACATTTTTTTGAGCAAAAGCCAAGCGGGGGTTAGAGTGTGGGTGGTTGGTAGCATTGGAAAGTCCCAGGCAGAGAATGGTCATTGTTGTGCTCAGCAATGTCTGCAGGCTTTGCTGAAGAGTCCCAGCTTCAAGCAGCTATCATGATACAAACCAGAGATGTAAGTAGATCTGTATATATGAAAACCCAAAGAATGAACAAAAAGCAAAACAAAAAAAAAGGGGGGGGGAGACGAATCTTAAATATTTTTTTCCCTCCTGCAATATTGCATTAATTCTTTGCACTTGCATTTATCTGAATAGTCTGCTGTCTTGTTACTTTTAAAAGCTGGAAAGACGTACATTTATAGAAATACCCTGCTTTGCATCTCTTCTTCCCTGGAACTCTTCTTCCATAGGTGAATAAATTATGTTCTTGCTTGCTCATTTCTTATTTTCATCCTTTCTACCTTGCAACTGTAGAGCTTTCACTCACATTTTTGCTTTCTTTTTAACCCAAATCTTACTGGTCTGTCCCTTGGTCTCTTTTTTCCCCATCTACCTGCAAGACTCACTTTTATTATTCCAAAAGCAGAAGCACATCAGTTTGAATTCCAGCTTTGCTTATAGATTTAACTTTCCCTTTCAGATCTATGATACATCAAACTTATTTTTTTAAGAGAACAAGAAATTTCCACTGCATAAAAGCAATATGGGGTTTTTTTTCCCTAGGCTGTCACCTTGTATTTTCAACTCCATATTGTAGCCCTTCTTTTCTATTGGGTTGCAGTGTAATTGTTTCTCACTGGGACAATGAAAAGTGAAAGTATAATCATCCTGCTGACATTTCTCTTTTGGCTTCATATTAAGTAGTAATGTGAAATGTTGGTAACATGATGCAACATGTCTATTATATTTAAGGATGCTTAAATATAATGACAACAAAAAGCGCAAATTTTTAAAAATCTGAACACTGTAAAAGATATTATTGCTCAAATGCCTGAAAAAGCACATTGTCTTACACATCTGCAGAAATAACATTGTCAAATATGTTATTTAACTTAGCCTGAACCACCAGAATATTTTCCTGTGTATTACACAAGTACATGGTGAGATATATGTATTTGTTTTTCAAAGAGCTCAATAAGCCTGATCATACACGACTGGATTGCTAAAAGCCTAGGAAATTATGACTTCCTGTGTTCAGTTTTTCGCTCAGCTGCATATGATACAGGGAAGATGAGGGAAAATGTGAGGCTGATGCTGAAAGGGTCAGAATACCTGATGCCAGAGGACATGGAAAATGCCAAGACACTCAACTCCTTGTTTGCTTTGGTCTTTACTGGTAATATTTGCCTTCAGGAATCCCAGACCCCTGAAATCAATGGGGAAGTCTGAAGCAAGAATTTAGGTTGGGGAAAAATTAAACAAAATCTGACCTATGTGAGTTATTGGGATTCAATGGGAAACACCCAAAATTGTGGTGGGAGCTGGCTGCTGTGGGGCTGCTCTCAATTACCATTGAAAGATTGTAGTGATCACAGGAGGATTTTTGGAATGGGCAGAAAGCAAGTGTCACTCCAACATTCAAGAAAGGCAAGAAAGACTGTCCTGGGAGCTACAGACTGGCCAGCCTCACCTCAATCCTGGGGCATTCCTGGAGACTGTTTCCAGACTTAGGAAAGACAGGAAAGTGATTGGGAGTGGTCAGCACAGAGACACAGGATAAATTGGGCCTTAGGGACACCATCACCTCCAACAGTGAAAATAGTAACTTGGTAGATGAGGAGAAGGCAGTGGACATTGCTTTGACACTAGCAAGGCTTTTGGTCTTTACTGTAACATCCTCACAGACAAACTGACTCTGCGATATGTATGGAGCAGATAGTTTTTGGCATTTAGTGAATAGAATTTGGTTTATGTACTTCTTATTGAATGTGTTCCCACTTAATGGTGCACAGGCTAGTAAAAGATCAAAGACCCTTCTCTCTCACCTGATGGAAAGCAAAGGTGTGACACCTGGGTCACATGTGTCAACACCCACCAAATCACCTCAAGAAAGGTTTCTGATCCCAAATCAGATTGCTTTCCTTGCACTGAATTTGCAGATGCGATGATCTGGAGTAGTTTGGATTTGCCAGCTCTTTTGAAAACATTCATTTGAGAAAACGATTAGTTAGACTTTTCAGAGCCTAAATGTAGGCAGCCATCCTTTTAGTCTGGGCCATGGATTAGGCTTCTACTTATGCTTATTTCTCTTTATTCTCTTATCGTATTTTAAAGCATATGGCTGAAGTTATTTTGTGTCTTGCTAAACGTGTCATCTAAGCAACTCTGACACTTAAAATGTTAATCAGATGGTAGTTTTCTATTTGACAGATCAGGATACGACATTGTGAAGCTCTTGGTTTCTTAGATGCTGCTAAGTATATGCAAAATATTGACATTTGATGGGAATTTCAATTTGCCATCACCATGCATTGCATCAGAAAATATAAACAGATGGGTCACCTTGTGATAACTAGGAATAAAATAACAAATGGGGGTGTTATTCTACTTTTATAGCTCTGTAACTGAGGGCAGAAGCTGGCTATTAGGGCGTTTGCTGTCCAATTGCACTCCAGTTTCTGACTGCATGAGGTGCTGTGTGGATTAAGAGCTACTGAAACTCATTTCTCATAGATTATGTCATATCCATCCCCCTGGTGCTCCCTCTGCAGCATCCTCAGGTTCTCTGTGTTCCCTGAATTCCCATGATACTATCTAGATTATCACATGCCCAATATATCTCTTGCTTCCCCTACTCCCAAATCATTCCCTTGCTACTGTGTTCCCTGTATGTTTTCTGTTTTCAAGGCAAGAAAAAACCATGTCCCATAGCTAGGTAGGAATTACAAGTGCACTGACTGGCCATCTGGTGCTCATGTCAGGTTCATTGGCCATTAACTCTCAAAGTAGATAAGCACTCAATCCTACTCTCCTTATCATCATTATCAACCATTTGTTGATTTTCACAAGACATGGCTCTGGACTCTCAAGTGGTGCCTTTCCCATTTTAAGAGTAGATGAAGTTAACCAACAGGTTTAGAGGTTACAAGTGGAATGGAGTAAGGTATTCCTATAGCACATGGATAGCACATTCCTATAGCATAATGGATATCATAAGTATGGTTTCCATCATGAGACAGGGTAAGTAAAGCATAGCAGAGCAAAGAAGAAAACCAGAATAGCTGTGTATTTTAAATCCTAACTACTGGAAATAATTGTTTTCATAGCAGAGATGTACAGTTCTTTTAACTTTTTTTCTTTTTCTTTTTTATTCTTTTGGCTGAGGTCTTTCTTTTGTTTCATTTTTGACTTTATGTAGTTTTGTGGAAGAAAACTTACCGTGGGTAGGACTCAAGTCTTGTATGTTTAAGTTTATCTGTCTATGTCATTCCATAACAGGTGAAAAGATGGATTTGGAAAGAAGATTAATTTTATTCAATCACAGGTCAAATGAATCTTGATCAATGTTCACCTCTCACAGCCAAAAATTAGTTACCAAGAATCACATCAAGTGAGACTAAAAATAGTTCAATCTTCTTTAATTTACACATTAGAAAAAAAGCTTTTTTTTACTCTGAGTGATCAAACAGTGGAACAGGCTTTCCAGAGAGGTGTGGAGTCTCCATCCTTGAACACATTCAAAATGCAGCTGGACCTAGCCCTGAGCAATCTGGTCTAAGTGACATTACATTGAGCAGGGTGACTGGACTGGATCCTCGGCAGAGGTGACTTTCAAATTCCACCATTCTGTGATTCTCCGATGTCAATTTCTTGTGCTACAAACACATGCCTGAGAAAATAGTTTTTATTGACAGATGTGCCTGCACCTTGCAATACTTCTTTCAAACTCTTTATCTATTCTCCTGCCAGACCTACTGCTTCAGAAGTGAAAGATCTGTTTGATTTATATGCACGAACTAACATCATGCAAAGCTGATTGTCTTGAAAAGATGATGTTTACTGAAGATATCCCGAGTGTTTTCACAACTAACGGGACTGGAACACACAACATCCTTACAGTAGATGTTTAAACAACATTTTAAATCTAAAACACTCATTGTTTTCTTTCCCTTAGCTTATCAGAGTTGAACCCCCTGTGAAGGAGTTCAGTGAGGAGGAATATGACCAGCAGTAAACAAAGACTGGGAATGCTTGCATGGACTTGACCTGCATGGGTTCATTTGACTCAGGCTGCATCAAAGGCTGATGAGAGAGCTAATAAAGTCCTTGCAAATTTGCTCTCTATCTTCTCTAAAACCCATGTCTGTAGGAGAAGGGCCACCAATGACTGGAGGAAAGTGTAGATTGCAGCCATATCCCAAATGAGCCAACAGATCACCCTCAGGAATGACAGGTTGTTCTTCCTTGCTTCAGTCCATGGGAAAATCAGAGAGAGACCTCCTGGAAGACATGCTGGGCACGTGGAGGACAAGAAGATACTGGGAACAGTTCAGCATAGATTTGTCAAGGATAAATCATGCCTAGCCAGTCTGATTGTGAGGGTGGCAAGACCCAGAAACAGGTTGGGTAGAGAGCTGTGGATGCTTCATCCCTGGAAGTGTTCAAGACTACTTTGGATGGAGCCCTGAGTAACCAGGTCTAGTGGAAGGTGTCCTTGCCCATGGCGGTGGGGATTGGAACTAAATGATCTTGGAGGTCCTTTCCAGCCCAAATGATTCTAGGATTGCCACAATAAAATGATTCTGTGATCTGACAAGATGACAAGACAGCCTGCTCTGTGAGTGGTAATAAAACTGAGGTTCTGATAATTTATTTGGAACTGGTAACTGAAATAAAGAGGAAGATGCTGAAGAGCTTGTTGTCTCTTAGGAAACACTTGTTGGAGCACATCTGTGCTTCATTATCGAACCTAAATCTTCACGTAACCATGACTTGAGGCAGTCTGGTAAAGATATATATGGGGGGTTTCTTTGGTTTATAATTTGTTTTTGTTTTTGTTTTTGTGGGTTTATTTTGGTTTCTTTGTTTGTTGTTTTTTTGGTTTTTTTTTTTTTTTTTTTTTTTTTTTTTTTTTTTTTTTTTTTTTTTTTTTTGTTTTTGGTTTGTTTTTTTTTTTTTTGCTTTGGGTTTGGGGTTTTTTTAATAGTAGAAGGTTTTTGGGTCCTTTTGTGCTTAATTCTAAGTATGCTGGTATAGCTCAAATACCACCTTTTTTTTGTTTTGCAGGTAGTAAAAAGCACTGAAACCTAAGTTGATGATCAGTCAGTGCTGGGAACAACAGTTGAGGAGCAAACTGACATTATCTAAGTCCAGTAGAATTCTGCTCTTCCTAGCTCCTCTTGACATGCCCACAGAGACTGGGCTCTCACCCCCCCAGGTCAAAGGCTTGGAAGCAGAAACAAAACTTTTCTACTCATCCTGTCTTCTTTCACCTCTTATAAATTAACATACCTAACCAGCTAAACCCAGATAAATTGCTTATCTACATTTTCCATTCTTTGTGTCTTATGACTGAGATGAACACATACAGTAAACACTTTCCATTCCTTCAGGAAAATGGACAGGACGGCATAACATTTTTTTTTCCATAAGCAGATTGGATTGACTTGCACGTAAAATAGCTGGAAGCCTTTCTCTAGTTCTCAAATGAAAGCACTGAATTAAGCCTCTGATCTTTGCTCATCACATTAAGTTCATGAGTTCATCAAAACTGGACCAACCAATTTGTCCTTAATTCAATTATATTTCCCCCTTAGATCTTTCTACACGATCCATTACTCCATTTTCACTTTAATATTATTTTCAGTGGGACCTAATATGAAAGAAATTTTTCTAAAATGAAAACCTGTGCAGAAGAATTCTTTCCCAATGCAACTCTTTCACTGGCAATGGATTAATTTGTTCCCACTTCAAAAACTCTTCTATTATTCAGGTATTCATTTTATATCTGTACATATATGTGTTCAATGCCATGAAAGTAAAAAAACCCTAACAATTGGATCAATAGAAAAAATCAGCTAAAATTTAACAGCTGGAGAACAGTGCAATTATCTGAAACACCAAATGAATAAAAGAGACCCACCCTGAAGTCACAGCATGATTGTCTCATCTCTACTCCCAGGGATTATTAATATAGTATTGCCATTACTAGTAAGAGGTAGCTGGGTGTGTACTGATTTGGCAAGATTTTTTAAATTTTTTTTGACAATCCTAGGGTTTTGTTCTCATTTTATCACAACCACAGTTTTTCTGATGATCAGCCGGTCCTGCCTAGCTTGTTTTACTCTTGCTTATCTGTGCATAATGAAACTATATTTTTTTATATAGATGGTAGTAGCAAGTAGACATTCCCTGTAGAATGAAATATTTATGACTGTGACTTAATAATGTGGTGTGGAGAAATTTCAGTCTGTCAGACAGCTGAGCTCTGTAAAAATGGATTTACAGATTGCAGTGGAGAAGATTGCAAGCAAGAAATGATTAGAGCTGGGGTACAGGCCTTGCACTACAAACCCCATGCTTCTAGTGCAATGGGGTCTCTTACCAGTAGTTACCTAAAGAAATGCAGATGTAGATCAATTAACTGTGTTTAGGAATAATGAAGAGTGGAAAAAAGTGAGATGTCTAAAATGTACCATATACAGTAATTTCACATGTAACATGGTATTGTAGACCAATGAAGAAAAAGGAAGTGTATAGGTGAGCTAACAATCATGAAAATTACCCCACCTAGATCCTAGAGCGAGGAAAGAGAAACCATCATTCCTCTTCCTGAGAAGGACTCTGGATGCTGACAGCATGCTGAACCTTCTCCACCCCCACCAGACTGACATCATCCACCTGTGAGGCAGAGGGGCCACGGCAGCATGACCACAGCACCAACTAAAGGGGTGCTGTACACGGGAATATGTGATAGCAACTGCAGCTGTATTATTATTGTGACTGAGGTGTTTTTCTAGTATAATGAAACTACTTTTTAAGAAGAAAAATTCTATAGTTGTCTTCTGTTGGAACTTGCAGCTTATCTCTTCACTAGCTTCTAAGACAGAACAGCTCATGTAAACTCTTATCTGCAAAAACAGGAGACTAGATACAGTGGTCCCGAAAGTCTAATCTAGTTCTCCTTTGTTTAATATAATGGCATGAAAGGAGTTTTTAAGTGACAATGGTTCATATCACTCAAAGTCTTTTGTGTAGAAAGTGAGTTTTAGTCTAACTCATTAGAATAAATCTCAGTATTGTGAGACAAACTGCAGAAAATGTAAAGGTGGCCTTCCTCAGCCATAATACCTACATTTGAGTTGCCACTGTATAATTATTTCTTTAGCACTGTTTTAAACCATTACCATTCCAGGAAAAGAATATAACTCTAATAAACTAACTAATCGATGTTAGGAACTAACTTCAGTGCACTCCCTTTGGTCCAGATAGAACTCAGTCTTCTCCCAAATCCTAGCATGCTCCCAAATACAGACAAGTGAATGAATCCTTTTTACCTGCACCAACAATCATTCCCTTCTCAATCATACAAACCCAAGTAGCCCTTTGGCACGCACTTCTAGGGCTATAAAAGAAAGGATTCAGGATTGTCCTGTTTACCTGACAGCCTTGTAATAATGTGGTGGAGGTAGGTGAGATATCTGGAGGTCAAACCGAGCACAGTTGTCCCAGACACACTCCAGCACAGTACTTATTTCTGTCCACATTGGTGGATCATGCAGAACTAAGATTTCTCTTCTACTGTTTCTCAGAGACTATGTGGGTGCTTGGACAAAGTTTCTGTCTCCACAGCAACTGAACCACACCTCTGGACTTTGATGTAGGCTGTACAGAGATTATTCACGTGGATGAGTCCCCAATTTTTCCTGTACCTGGACACTAACAGTTCAGGCCATGCTATCTGCTATGGGTTGTCAGGAATAGCCTTTCCCTTCAGCAAAGATTTTTTTTGCTTCAATTTCAGGAAAGGAGATCAGAAGCCTTGGGGGACATTTCTGTATATGCTTGCTCATTTGCATTTCTTTGTTGCTTTTGTCAGTTTTGCAGAAAAATGATCTTGGGAAAATGCTTGCATCTTCCCTTGCATGGTGTCAACTTTGTACTTTCCCACTGCAGAAATGAAAATAATTTTGTGTGAGAATGGGATAGAAGTAGGGATGAAAGCTACATGTTATTAATGAATGAAGACTCATCAGAACGACACCTTTTGTGAAATAATAAGCAGTTTCTTTTAGCATTTCCTCAAGTCTACAGACCAATGGTACCACCAAAAGGGGGGACTCACCAGTGTGAAGGAGCATGATTTCCTAGAGGGAAGCAACATGACATGTGTAGAACGTGACATTTGTACTCTGTGTTGCAACTGATATGTGCAAATCTCCTCACCTTCTGTCCAACATTTATCTGTTTCTTTCTGTCTGACCTTGTCACCTTCCAGCAGCATGTATGGCAGGACTCACTGAGGCTTTTTTTCCCCCTCGTGCCTAGTACAGTAGCTCTTGTTTTTCTAGTACAGTAGTCATTGTTTAAAATTCCTGGCTATCACTAAAAATAGAAAGAGTAATGTATTATTTATAATGGGTTGGAATCTTGAGTAGTAGTAGTAGTATTTTATTTTGGCCAGCCACTGAACTAAACACTTCATGCCCTGACAAGTTACAATGTGGAGACACAGGCATTCATGTGGGAGAAAAAAATGGTTCTGAATATTTGTTGGACCAGTACATAAACAACAAGTCTAAAGCTGGTGGGTTTTTTTTTCACTGCTGTTGAGGTGTAGAGATATGCTTTTCATAGGACAAATTCATCACATGAATCTCTCTTCCCTCCTGGATCAGTATTATGAATGTGCCAGGCAGGTCTGGCACAGACCTAAGTAGTGAACAAATTATTATTTCCTTATTCTGATCAGTACAAGCAGGGCTGAGGTATCAGCATTTGATGCCTAGAAGATGACGTGTGATATCTAAAAAGTGGGCATTGCAGGACCCATGTTTCTGTGAGGGTGCTCTGCTCAGAGGTATGCCTCTAGTTTTGTGTGTTTCATTTTAGGTCAAATTTCCTCCTGTCTTTTATGGGTCATGATAGTATTTCACACATTCACTGGTATCAAGGTCAGACTTCCAGAAGAAGTGTTTTTTTAACAACCTGCAAGCTGTTGGCTTTGCATTCTCTTTTACTCCCATCTGAAAAGAAATCTGACTTCTTCAGTCCTCAGCTTTTCTGGTGAATTCCTAAAAGCCTGCTTTCTTCTACCTAGCATAGGTGCTTCCAAAAGGATCCAGATCTTCAGCTAGAATAAGTTTGTAGCTTATTAGAAGTGCCTGAGATGACTCTCCTTTGATTGTTCTTTCCCTTTTCCCTGCACTTCTCTTGAAGAGAAACTGAAGGGACTGTGGAAACTCACCTATCAATCTCCAGTTGCTGAATTCAGGCAGAAACTTGCAGAAGTGAAACTCTAAAGCTATGAACACTTGGTGTGTTTTGAAACAGAAACCTCTGGAGAGGAGAAAAAGAAAAAAAAAAAAGAGATAAAGAAGATCTTCCAGGATTCCAGCTCACAAATATTTTTGGGTGAGCTGGAGCTAAAATCTGGAGCTAAAAGCAATAGATATGTGTCTAATCCAAGGGTAGAGCCTGGTGATTCACACCATAACTTCAACTTCAGTCACCCAGGAACAGCTATCATTTATATGCTGGTGGTAGATAAACCTTTTCTTCTTTCTGTTCTGTTCTTCGCTTGACACTGAAAAGTTTCTCGTACAGACATCTGGCAACTAAAGCTGTGTTGTAAAGCTACGCTGAACCAAGATGATAGGAGGCAGATGGTTTCCATGGCAACTTCAAAGCAAAGTTTAGAGCAATTTCTCCCCACTCTGGTACATTTTAGTATAACACTTAGCACCCACTGGCTGGAAAACTCTATTTGTGGCCACTTGAACTGACTGGGCGTGATAAGAAATACAAATAAAGGTGATCCAAACTGACTTCAGTCAACAATTTCATGCACGGAGGTATCCCAGGCATAACCCAAAGCTCTGCTGATCTCCAGGTTTGTGATGTTCCCTGATGAAGCAGTTGCCAGACTAAAGGAATGACAAACTCCTCTGCCAGATCCTCGGTCACATCTGCCATGGAAGAAATTTCTCACCAGGATTTTGTTCATCTACTTTCTGAAAGTCCAAACAAACTTAAAGGCAGCATAAAATTCATCCCCTTCTGGCTATATATCATGGTTAAAACATTAAAGTAAGTTTCTCTAACAGCATTATAGGAAAGTCAAGGGAGATGATCAAACCTTTTTCTGCACCTTTACAGGTAAAATGAAAGAATCATTTGGACTTCGAGGAGCTTTAATGAAGCCTGGGATTCCAAAACTGCCCATACAGCCTGGAGATAAAATATGCTGTGTATTTTTTTTTTGTTTGTTTGTAGGAAAAATTTGGAAACTTTGACACTACATGAGTTTAAACTGACATGCCTGCAGGCATATTAGCAAACCCAACTTCTCAGACACGGATTAGTAAAATAGCATAAAATTATGCTTGTCATGATTCTAGATAAGGTCAATAAATTCTGTATACACAAAAGGCACAAGCTACCCTTGCCAATATAAATGAGATCAGCAAAGAAATCTTTGTATGGAAATTCCCTGCACAATGTTGCATTTGGTATTATAAAATGACTTCTGAAGCCAGGAAATCCTTAGGAAAGACACTTGTAAAGGACTAACAACTTTCCTTCTTAAAGTGTACAGCTAAACATAACCATAGACATCTATTTTAGTTTAAATTTGTAATTAACAAGAATTAACTATGTATAATATAATTTATGCAACAAATGTAATAATATTTAAATAAGATTTATTCCTTCCATTTTTACTTGATTAAAAACTGTAAACCTGTGTAGTGTCAAGCTTTCCTGTTTACATTTAAGAGAGAAATAGTCTGTATTATCTAGAATAGGAAATGAAGCTCATAGATTAAGATCTGCTTTGTCTCTGCATAAAATAACCTTGTAATGAGCTCTCCATGTTGAAAAGAATATTTATGAATTCTGTGAAATATTGACTCAGATTTTTTTGGTGCTTTTTCCTCAGGATTTCACTCTTTCTGATACCCAGAATTTGACAGAATTGCATTGGAGAAAGAAAGCATACAGTGCTGCCAGGACTGGGATACTGAGCTAAGCTAAATATGTGTTGTGAGGTGCTAAAGACAGGATTGGTTTTTTTCCCTTTCAAACTACAAACAAACATTGCTGGAAACCCTGGGTACAGTGTGCCAACAACTGGGTTTCTAAGTGACATATCCAAACATGAACACATGTGGCTTTGAAATTCTAATTAATCCATTCCAGAATATGCTTGTTCTCACTCAGAAGATACAAAAAACAGAAGGCAAAGTGGTGACGAAGATTTGAATTTGACTCTTCAGTCTAATATAACATCCAGAGCTCTCTGTTCTTTTCTGTGTTCTATACAATGACAAAGATGTGTACAAATAGCTCTCACAAGCTCTGTTAGCTTGATCCTGTTCAGGGAGTGGGATAAAATATTAGCTCTGGAACAAACTCTTCAGAGGAAAACTGCCTATACCAGATACTCCTGTTTTATTCTGATATATTTTGCAGAAAAAGTAATTTTATTATTATCTTCTGTATAGGAAAACACTATATTGGGATGCAGGCATGAGCCAGTATGTGTTTTATTAGGATACTAGCAAATTACTATTGAATAAAGAGAGGTCAGCAGTTGAAGTAAGGAAGGAATTTTATATGGAGTATATTAAGTAGTTGAAAATTATTCTGTGAATGAAAAGAGGAAGAAAAGTTGGATGGAAGAACGGTCTAACTTGATAAATATCAGCTATTTCTTTATTAATAATCAAGTGTTGGACAGGACGCATGTAATTCTCTGACTACATACAGTAGCCTTTATTCAAGGATATATACCCTGATCTTCTGCAGGATAACAGCCCCCTTATCTTACTTGGCTCAATTCCTCTGTCCTGCCATTTTGCTTCTCTAACATGCAATTTCTATCAAAACACATCTGACACTCTTTTGGACTGATTTGCAGTTTAATTTGCAGCACTTATGAATATTGACCTTACAGTTGATGTTATAACAGCCATTATTTTTGTTGCCAACAAAGACTGAACAGGAATATCCAGAGAAGAGCACAAACCTCTGCAAGGAAAAGATAATCCCCTGGGCTAGGTCTGCAGCAGGTTGGTCGAGTCACACACCCCACAGCAATGGCCAGACCTCACTGGGCTAAGAGATTGCAGTGCACTGTGAAAGCCCTCAAGTGTAATTCACTTAAGGGTGAGTTCCCTGTTCTCAGTGACATCAGAGCAGCACCAATACCATCAGCAGTGTTTGAATCCCTTCAGCAGGCTGACGTGGAACTGCTGCTGGTGTTTAACAACAAGCCAAATACCTACTTGCAAAACATAGTTAATCACTGCTGCCAACACATTCCCACTTGGGCATCCCATCACGCTGACTGTAGTGAAATGTTAATATGCTGGTGTCAGAGGGAAATGTACACATCCTCAAGAGGCTGTGTCTTTCTGACAGTGTGTCTGACGGCTGTGTGTGCCCTGCTGTGGTGGTGCACCCAGTCAAACAAGCAGGGTGGCATGTACGAGTGCACTGCTGCTATCCTTTGTCCTGGAAGGACATTTCTAAGCCTCCCAGTGACATGAATGATGGCTGTCATCAAAGCACACAGTCACAGAGAGATGGGAATTGCTCCATGCCCTCTCAGATTTGAGCTAGTTATTAGAGAACCATCCCTGAAAATGCCTAAGTGACAAAATTGGAATAGGTCTTTGGAGGCAATCTATTCCACTTCATTTTAAAATTTTCTTATCCTCCTTTCCAAGAAGAGTACTCCTTCAAGCTTTTTAAAGTTGTCATATACTAGGCTGAGGCTAGAAAATAGTGCAGCATAATGGCAACCATTTGGAGAAGCAAGCAGATTTGAAGTCCCAAAGTCTCTGCTTCCAAGGTGGTTTCTCCTGGGCTAACTGGATCTTGTCTGGCCCTGTGAGTTCAGGGCCCACTACTGACCAGAGGACCAAGGTTGGGTTCTCTTCTGGTTTAGCTTCATCCAGAAGAACCCCTTTGTGTTGTGAGGTCACCACACAAAGCTATTTGCTTCCAGACCATACTCTTGATCCAAACTACAACACTCCTAAAGTTAGAGAGTATTTCAGAGACCTGCTTGTGGTAACCTGGAAGCAAATTAACTACTGTTCTGAGACAATCAGGTCACTCTGAAGCATTTCTGGTGAGAGAATTAAATGTGAATTATATCTAATATCACCAGACACATAAGCCAGCTGTGACTGCAAGCTAGGAGCAATTTAGACAATGGTGAGAAACAGTCATTCCTCTTTTACCCTTCTTTTCTAGGTAAATATAGCTCACCAACAATAATGTGTGCAGCTATCTAGTCAGAGTAATATTCTTCAAGAAAACAGAGTGTGTTTTCAATTTTATATTTTTTCATTTTTTCTGTTTTTATAGCTAATGCAAACTTGGGACATAAAGGAGCCTTGTGAATAAAATCAAAAGCTATAATAAGTCAGATGCCAGAAAGCTGAGTGTTAATAAACTGCCTGAGGTTTAAGTAAACACCAGAAAAATGCTGCAACTGCCTATAGTGAGGAAGAATTAATAAAATGGTCATTCCCTGCAGGGAAGTATTTACTAGGTCAAATAAAATGCTGCACATTTTAGGTGGTTGGCAGGCTGCTCCTGATCCAGGGATCATCAGATGTTCTGAAAAGGAATGTCCCTTTTATTTGTGTGGTTATCAATGTGCCATAACTACCCCCACCTCTGGGGATAGATCTGTTGTGCTTTTGAATTCTAGGGTCAGAAGAAGTGGGGGTTTGGTGGTGAGGGAGAAAGGGATCCGGTGAATGGCAGGGAAAATACATAAAGAAGAATTTCCTCTCTTCTGCTTCATTGATCTTTTGGCTGTTGTGGTGGATTGACCCAGGCTGGAGGACTCCAGGTACTCACCACACTGCCCAATCACTCACCTCCTGAACTGGATGGTGAGGGAGAAAATAAGATGGCAAACCACTTCATGGTTCAAAATAAAGGTGGTGTAATACAGCAAAAGCTAGACTGTGTGCAGAAGAAGGGAAAACAAAAGGTTTTTTCTCTACTCCCCATCAGTATGTGATGTGGAGTGTCCAGCCACTTCCCTGGAAGTGGGGCTTCAGTACACATAGGGGTTGCTCCAGGATACAAATATAATGATAACAAATCCCCCCTTCTCCTCCTCCCTTCTCTTTGCTTTTATTGCTGAACAGATGCCATATGATGTAAAATATCCTTTCAGTCAATTTTGGTCAGCTTTCCCAGCCATGTCCCCTCCCAAGACCTTGACCCTCCCAAGTGTGCTGGTGAGGGGGGAAGTGGCAGAGAGAGCCCTGATGCTGTGCCAGCACTGCTCAGCAGCAGCCAGAACACTGGTGTGTTAACAACACCTTTCCACCCACCAGCACCATGGGGAAAGTATAGTCCATATCAGCCAGACCCAATACACCTGTATACAGGTACAGCAAGATTCATCAGTGTCCAACTTTTCTGAATTAGCATTTAGCACCTTTCCAGTTTCCATCTGCACCCAGGTTCCAACTGCAATTTGTGTAAAGTTGCCATTATCAGGTGGTCTCCTGTTCTCCATGGTATTAAATACTCACAATAATTTAATCACAGAATCACAGAATTACCAGGTTGGAAGAGACCTTCAAGATCATCGAGTCCAACCTCTGTCCTAACACCTCAACTAAACTAAACCACGGCACCGAGTGCCACATCCAATCTCTTTTTAAACACGTCCAGGGATGGTGACTCCACCACCTCCCCAGGCAGACCATTCCAGACATTCCATAATAGATTCAGTTGACTTGGCATGATCCTTGCTGTGTAGTCCATTTTCATACAAGGGCTCCTGATAGGGCTTCCATTGGAGCTGAGCCATTAGCTGTGGGAGAAATTAAATTTAACATATTTAATCCATTGCAATCATCTGATGTAGGCAACGCTTTCACATTCACAGTTGTCAGCCTGAAATACTCTCTGATTCTTCTGCTAGCTGGAGCTACTGCCAAAGGAATGGAAGTAATGAAAAAATGTGATAAGGTTTTCAATAAACTACATCTTATGTATGGGGAATATAAGGCATGTCAGCAAGCATGGAATTACTGAAAATAAGTCTTATTGAGCAAACTGGTTTTGCTGCATTTTCTGTTTTAGTCAGTAAAACCTAAGCAAATATAGCAAACTAACTGGACTTTTCATTGACATAATGCAAGATTTTAAAAATGCTTAGTGTCATAAACCAGGTATTAAACATTCAGAAATATTATGAAATGATAAAATGCCAAAAGATGGAAGTTTATGAAAAATTAAACTTTTTACATTGAATGGAGGTTTTCTTCTAGTGAAGGAGTACAATACTAAAGTCTCATGATGCTCAGCACTTTTACCAGTAAAAATTAGGAAGTAAATATGCATTATACATAAAATCTCAGATGGGAAAAACTTATGAGAAGAGCCTAGTCAGGGGGTAAACTAGGGAAAGCCAAGGATCTGAAAGGACCAAGACACCATAATGGAAAAGCCTGGTACAGTGGTATGGGTAAGGGTGGAGGGAAACCCTTCAAGCAGAACTGGTTAGAGAGAGAATTTCCTGTTGGCATGAATTCTGCTGGAAGGAAACCACTATGGTGCATAAGCATTCCAGCAGGCTTCAGGCATGAGCTGACAGCAACTGGAAGCTGTTTCCAGACACAGAGATAAGAAGTTTATTGGGAAGAGTCAGCATGGATGTTCAAGAGGAAAATCATGCTTAAACACCATGATAGCTGCCTACAATGAGACAACTGGCTTATTGGTGAAGGGAGAACAGGAAAAGTTGTTTGGTTTGGTGCTTGTGTAAGAACTTCATCACTGAATTAATGAAGTGCACCCTCATTTAGTGAACAGCAAGTGGACTGAAAAACTCAACTGCCTGGTTCAAAGGGTTGTGATACTTTTCTGGTCAGTAGGACCTTCACTGGACTGCCATGACTTTTCAAACACGGATGATGGCTTATCCACTTCATCTGCCAGTTCCCTCAGTACCCATGGATGTATCTCGCCAGTTCCCATGGACCCTTGCAATTTCAGGTTCCTTCGATGGTCTTGAACCTGATTTTCTCTTATATGTGGCATTGGCCATATGCTGCTGTCTTTGCATATGATGTATGTCTCTGTGGCTAAGTATGCCTAGCAGTGGATATTCTGTGTCTAGTTATGGTGTTCATACTTTAAAGTGTATTTTAGAAGGCAGAAGGAGTGTGAGCGACACTCATGCCCAGAAGGATGTGACGAGCTGTCTGTGTCTGCAGGTCTTTGTCATTCTATGTTCTATCAAAGGACTCTACCTGAAGGAGATATGCCAGATGTCCTCAGAGCAGTATGTGGACACTGGTCATACACAGCTTTACAGCACACAGAGGGCTTCAGTGCCTGGATGTCTCTGAGCTCAGTAGGAGGCAGTCCAGCCAACTTCTATCACCCTTCCTCCTCCCCACAAGCCTGAGGAGATGTTTCACAATCAGGAACAGGCTGAGGAACAGCAAGCTTTGACCTTGCCTGCTGATACAGCATTTTGCAGAAAGAGGTTCACTGTAGATAGTCTGTAATTTCCAATCATCCTACTCCACAGTGTTCCCTAGAGGCCAAGCCTGCTTAGTTTATGCTATCAGAGCAGTAAAATGATGTTTACATGCAATAGCCTTTCCTCCTGACTGCAATTTTCATGCAAAGTCTTGAATGATGCCAGAGATTAAAGAAACCAAGGAACCACCCTCCCAGCTAAGAGCTCTAAGAGACCCATATTATTTCTGGTCAAGCAGAGGAAACAGAAATACTTCTTTTCTGATAAGTTATAGCTGTGCCTTTTTGATGTGATTTCTGGAGGTGATTCAGATGGAATCTATAATCTCATTCTTAGTTTAGCTTTAAGAAAAAGATTAAAAGCAGTTTAATGTAGGTTTGATTTTCCACCCTTTTAAACCAAATAGATATCTGGTTGTTGAGACAGGCTAAATATAGTTTGGGGAAATGATAATGTGTTAGATGGTAAAAAGACACAATCGTTCCTTGCCCTTCCAATTTTCCAGACGTGACCTGTTTACAGAGGAGGGAAAAATGTGGTATAGGACTTGCTGATTGTATCCTGCACTGGAACATCGGAGAGCAGGGAGTCCTTAGGAAGTAAAAGTAGAGCTGTTCATTTTTTTCTTTAATTGGTTTTGAATTACACTGAGGTTTGTAACAACCCTGTTACAACACTTAAGAGAAATATTTGTACCTGAAACAGTATTCAAAAGCACGAGTGGCAATGCTAATACTTCCATATTGTCCATATAAGACTAGTTCCACGTGAATTTTAGGGGAACAGTGCCAACATCTTAATCACAAGGAACACTTTTAACTACCATTAAATCTGTGGTATAAAGTAATAGATGTGAACATTGCATCCAAATGCTGAAACTGTCAATCCTGAATTGGCTCAGTGCACTATACAGGGCTGATGCAGTCTCACAAGACACGGCTGTGTGCCCCTGAGGTCTGATTTCAAGCCACTGTGGTCCAGAGGAAATGGCCCTGCTCTCCTGATGCGAGGGACTTCTCTGAATTACCAGCCTTACCACGGGTTAAACCAGTTGATTGTGTGAACATGGGGGTGAGCTGAGTAGTTCTCACCAATCCACTAGATCAGGGCAGGATATTTGGAATTAGTAGATCAAGAACATGGTGAATCTTTTCGCTTCATGTGTACAGCAAGAAAAATAGGCTGTTGCTTTCAAATTCCCAGGCTTAAAAATGTTTCTTTCCCCTTATATAGCATTCATACAGGATTAATCTAATGCAAAAGGATAAAAGGCTTTTATCTTTGGTAGATTCCCTGGTAACACAGGTTATGGATGATTTTCCTCAACTCTTCTTCTAAAATTAGTAATTTAAATTTTAATGTTTATCCTATTTTGGTACTTGAAAAAGCTAATACGTGCCAGTCCACAAGAAAAAGAATATCCCCAGAAAGACCAGCTTCTCTCCAAGAAGTCGGGAGGCCAAAAACCACCTGCAGGAGAAAAGAACAAAAAGATCTGTAGATTTGGCTGAACTGTGAAACTGCTGAGAGTTCTTTGTAAAGGGCCTTAATTAACTTTTGTCTTATTAAGAATTCTTTTGAAAGTTCTTAAATAACCTTTTCCAGTAATTAAGCTAGCACCAGCAATGGTATAATGCTATTAGTTTCAGTAAGCCATTTTTTAATTTTCCTGTGAAGGAGCATCATTTGGATACACTGCTTCAGAGACTCCTGATTATTTTAAAATAAGCTTTATATCAATTATTGTACAGTGGATATTAATGATGTCAAAAAATCTTTCTCTGCTTGAAATATGCTTTGTTTCTTGATGAATAAATTTTACTATATATTCCATACTTTGCAAAATAATTTAATCACTGGTAAGATGTAAAAGAACATAGAAAACTCGTGTGCTACTTTCCCTTGATCACTATTTTCCTGTTGCAAAAAAAACAAACAAAAAAAAAAAAAAACAAAAAACAAAAAACAAAAACCACATTGGTCCACAGCAATCAGAGAGTCCCAAAAAGGATGACTACATATGATTCTTGAGAACACATGGCTTTCAGTTTGAGAAATGTGTTTTTCTGTATCTCACTGGACAGGGACAGATGGGATTTTCTGTAGAAACTCAGCCCTTCTCCAGGCCACCAAATGGAAAGCAGAAGAGTTGCTTTTGTGAAGCTTTAAGCATGGTCTTCTTAAGGACTGAATCAGCCCATTGGACAGCTGGGACCTAACAAAGTGTGAGATCTCTGACTTCTTCCAACATTATATGAAATCAATTGCCAGACTGGAATGTACAAACCTGCCTTGATTCTATCATCATTGCATTCACTGAGCTGGAGTTGGCTGCTGACAGTCTCCACAGGGTGAGTACAGGGAAAGTTCCTACTCCCTGTAAATTTTGGGAGCTCTCTCTGGTCCTTGTATGCTGAACAATAAATCGATATCAATATCATCATCAAATACTGTATAATATGCTTCCCCAGAGAAAGCAAAAGGTCTGTGTCTTTCTCTTTCAGAAAACAGTAAGATTATAAAATCAGATCCCACACTTAGACCTTTACTTCATAACTATGTAAAGGTTCTTCAGCCTTTTGACAGAGTCTTGGATTACATTAAACACAAGGATGGAAGACTCTCAGATCTTTTGAGGATGGAGACAAGTCAGAATGACTTCAAGAGGAGAAGCTAGCCCAAGAAACTACTCTGCCAGTTTATTCTGTCCAAAGTCTGGAGTAGACCATCATAAGTCATTCTAGCTCACACTCTCTTTAAACACAAAAAAGAGAAAAATCAAAATCCCTTAAAGAGACTCTTAAGGAAATTGAATTGTCATGGGCTAGCACTGTGCAGTCACAGATTGAACTCTCTGGAAACAGACAAAAATAGAAAGAGAAAGGAAATCCCCAAGACTGCTGACTGAGAACAGAAAAAAATCAGCCTCAGTGAAGGACACATCTTTGGATTGTACAATCTGAAAAGTTCCCGCACATTACAAGGCTGTGGGTGAACTGGTTAATTGTAGCTATAAACATGTGTATATTTATATGCAAGTACATATATATGCATGCACTCACTGGTACATTTAACCTCCTATCCATCAGAGTACTCTGCAGTTTTCATGACGCAGTTGCCCTATCCAAAGATCAGTCTTAATTCTGAATATCATCTTGTTACTATTTCTCATACCTATAAAGTTCTTCATCTTTCTAGCAGGGAGAAGTCTTAGACCTAATTATAGTTACTTCTACCCCAAGTACCAGATCATGAGGGGAACATGACTGTCATCCAAAGCTGAACATGCATGCTTTTCTAATTTTCTGTGGGTTTATTAAATAAGTACCATATAAATGTTGTGAAAAATTTTTTGTAACTTTCCAATTCCATTAACAATAAATAATAAGATTTTTACAAATTTGGCTTTATCCTTCATAGGATTGCAATGTCCATTAACAGGAAAATAAAATGAACTGCATATTATCTTTCTTCCTTAATATATCTCTCATGAATACACTGGAGCTACGTGAGGAATCATTTTGTCTTCTATCTTCTTTGAAATACATTTAAACTCTCCTCTCCTCTCCTCTCCTCTCCTCTCCTCTCCTCTNCCTCTCCTCTCCTCTCCTCTCCTCTGGGTGATTGTGTCAGACTTTTGAGATGAGACCATTTCACAAAGATGTTGAAGGATCCTTTTCTCCCTGACCTAAATAACAGACTTAGGAGGAAAAGTGTTAAGTGGATTGTATAAAAGAAGCACTTCAGAAATTTCCCTTGGAAGACAGATGCTGTAGCCCTAATATGGGACAATTTTGGTAATCCTTTCTCTTTTTTCCTGTTTTCTGAGGTCACTCTCCATCTGCTTGAACTATTTGCCCGTGTGGCTTTACAAGTCAGCTCATTTCTGTGCTCATGAGGAAAAAGTATCTTTGGAAGTTACCAGAGCAACCAGCTCTGAATTATAGAACAATGCCTAGGCAAGAGAGATAGTCTTTATTTATATTCTTTCTATTTTTAGAAAACATTGTGTCTTGTAAACTGTGGATCTATTTTCTCTCATTAATTATGTGAAATTATAAATTAATTTTAACTCCTATTAAAAAAATAAAGAAAGACAAGTGAGACCATTGGCACCAAAAAAAGCAGCGTCCAGAATATCCAAACACACACTCTGTGGAAGGGGTAGGACTGCAATTTGCATTAGTTAAACTGGTATCTATGGCTGCCTTGGTCCCCCCTCTTCTGGCTGACATTGTCAGTAAGTTGCTCTTTTCACCTCCACAGCTCTTCCCAGCTCATCACTTCTCCTGTGCAGCCCCCCAGCATTACACCCTTTCCCTTTCCCCCTGTCCTGGGTGCTCCCCAGTCCCTCCACCATCTCAGGATTCTTACTCAAGATCCAGCTTCTTGTCCATTGCATTTCCTAGTCAGCCTCCCCATTTCCAACGTGGTAAATCCCCTCCTTAGTCCAATTCCTTCCTTTCTTCCCACAGCGGAAAAACTTACTTCTACCCTTTTCCCATCTCACTTATTCCCTTGAGTTGCCTTTGTCCCAAAACCTAATTGTATCTGAGCTGACAGTTAAAATCCAATCTTCTGGTCAATTTTTTACTTTAATTTCTTCCTAATCTCTCTTTCCATTCACAATCCCAGCACCCCTTGTCCTCTGCTTCTCTTTCCACTTCCATTATTTCCATTCTGCCTGTGAAAATCTACTCTCTTGCCTCCTTCCAGCCTTTTTTTTAAAAATTCCTAATGGTCTAAAAAAGGAGACATCATTCCTCTAAGCAATATTCTCAGATAGTTTCAGCAAGAAGGGAAGGCTGAAGATGTGTAGTCCATCAAAATATGGTGGAAAGAAAAAGAGATAAAGGAAACAATCCAACAAGATTATGGAAAGATGTTCAACTTGTATATGTATTTTTATGCAGCTTTGAATGATATTTCTGTTGAAAGGTACAATGTGTCATAAAATAGAACAAAGTTGATAACTTCAGGATGTGAAAAAGTCTGGCAACAACCAACCATGTCTAAATCTGGCCAGTATGAATTGTCATCTTTGCCCAAAGCAGCAATTTGCAGTCTTGCGGTACAAAAGTCATAAACAGTAAGTGGGAAAAGACAGTTTAACCAAACTCTGTTTGCTTTATCTTAAATATGTGTGAAGCTTTATATTGTTTGTTGTGTTACATGGGTTTCTTTCAGTGCATAAGTGTGAAAAACTGGAGCATATTATCGGCGTTGTAATAGCAGAGTAGCAAGGAATGATGGTGTGATGGCAAGAGCAGGAAAATCCAGCAGCCAATTCTGCTCAGACAGAGCAGAACTAGAGAGTAGGACAAGAACAAGTGCACCAAGGACTCTTGGGTGCCTTAAGAAAGCAGCCTTTCCTCCAAAACCTGCGCCCTTTGTTTGGATGCCAAGTGTGAGTACACCAGTATTTCAGATCACACATCAGACAAGCCCCAGTAAGATGTTCCTCCTCACAGCACTGAAACAGTGCCAGGGCTGGTCTGTCCCTGACACACTCTGAAGCAGAAAGAACAAGACACCAATCCAAATGTCAGGTTTTTTTCACTGGCTGCAAGGTGTTTTGAATCTGGTCCCGAGGCAGCATTTGATGAAGTGGCAAAATGAAAAAGTAGGGAACAGATTTCATTGTTCTTTCTTTCTGTATCACCCAGTAGTCTCATATGCCAGAGGGATGTGTCTTAGAAGGTGTTTTTCCTTGTCAAACTCACAGAAACTGTGGCTCTGCCTAGAGGATATATTAGCAAATGAACAAGGTTGGGATCACAGAACAATTAGGCTGGAAATGAGCTCCGGTGATCTCTGGTCCAATCTCCTGCTCACCACAGGTTCAGCTTCATGTTGAACCTGACAGCTCAGGGCTTCACCCATTCAGGGCTTGAAAACCTCCAAGCATGGTGATTAAGCAGCCTCCTCAAGCAGTTTTCTCCATTGCTTGGCTTACCATGCATATAAATCTCTTTGCTGGAGCACTTTGGGAGGAAAGCTTTTCTATCTGTGCAGTAGGAGCATCAGCCACCAAGTGATGCTACTGTCACCTGAGGACATATAAAACTAGAACAATGACTCTTGGATTGGATATGAGGAGCCCTTCTGCCACCTGGCACCAAGCTGAAACAGCAGCATTTTTCATGCATCTAAATAATTCCCCAATTTAGGCAGCAAGCACATTATAATGTTCAGCTAAATTACAGAAGAATAGCATTAAATATTAGAAAGGTGTAAACTTGAGCAGAAAATATTCTGAGTTGCAGTGCCTTCTACATTATTTTGCCATATGTTCTGGCTTGAATTTTTAAATGATAGGTGAGCTCTGAACTTTCCCTTTCCACCCCATCCAGGTGCAATAAATGGTAATGAAGGCAAATATATTGTGCATGTTTTTGAAAATCCTGGTGAAACATCTTGGAGGAGAAGAGGCTAAAATAGCAGAACAATACACATGAAAATGACATTGAAGGCTGCTAGGAAAACTGGTCTTGACAGTATCATAGGAAAATCCGGGTTCAAAGGGATCTGGCTGTTGTAAGGTCCACCCCCCTGGTCAGGATTGTCTCTAGATTAAGATAAGGTTGTTCAAGACAAAAGGACACTGAAATCCTTGGAGCTTTCAGCAGGGTTTCAAAAGGGGTGATATTTATCAATGCTTCAAGTAGCCACTGATTTCAGTGTTTCTGTGTGACAAGAAAAGGAAAACCCTGGAGTAGATGGGGGTGTTGGATAGGATTTGAGAGATACAACTTCGCTGTCTACACATTGGGAGAAACCCAGGGTCAGAGGCTGCCTTCTTATCTGTGTGAGGGCATGTACAGACACAGGGCTAGGGCAGGCCAGGCAAAGACTGTCTGACATCATGAAGGAACCAGTTGAAGTCTCTAACAGACCATGCCTCCTCTGGACATCCATCTGTTTTTTTGAAGGTAGTCAGACTCAGTGTTTAAGGAACAGGAATCACTGATGTGTCTGTGCAAAACACAGTTTCAACTCTTTATTGTGGAAGACACAGTAAATGAGAACCAACTTATTTAATCTAAAATTTGTTGGCTGCATGTGGCACAGCCTGGCTGCCAAAAAGGAGAAGAGATGAAGGATCCCAATGACAGATTCCTGAGGAAGACAATTTGTCCTCTGTCCTTGCCCAAGAAGCATCTTGCTCTAGAAGCCAAGCTGAGCATGCTATAGATCTCCAAATCCCCAAGAAAAACTCCACATGCGTTGAATGAGATTTCCATGATTTCAGTCTTGGTTAGAAAGGTCTCTGATGAGGGAACAGCCTGGTCCATGCATGCCACAACACGTGGCAGCATGTTGTAAAATGACAAGGATATTTGGGCAGCAAACTATGCACAAGAGTTTGTCACAACAGCGTCTGCTATAAATGTCAGGTGTGATTTTGATAAAGAGACATGATGTGGTATGATCTGCCGCAGTGTGAGGATAGGCTGGAATGCATGGGACAAATCCTACAGCACTTAACACTGGTCTTACAGCAGAACTCATTACCCTGCTGAGCCTGTCTTTGCACCCCAGAGCTTTCTGCACTGAAATCTGATTTTACTCCCTTCTCACCTGTAGTGGTTTTCTCTGAGGGAAAACCTGGTCATTCTTTTACATTTGATTTTCTTATTCACAGATATATTTCCTTTAATTTCTTGCTTTTTCCACTTCCAGAGGAATAATGATTACTTGCTGCCTGCTCATTGTCTTTCACTCTCTGAATTGCATGGAATTTCTGCTTGTGATTGGTGACTTGCATTTAAAAGATGAGACTAGTGCATGAAAAACAGTGAATTACTTCCAGCCCTATCTCAGTGTCAGTAGCTATTGATGTTAAACTTCATGAAATATTTAGTAGTCATGTAAGCAATTATAAATGAATTCATGGTCATCTCAGAAAAAAAAATATTATCACACCATGAAAATCTGTGTATAGAACTCAGTATGCTCAATTAAGAGGACATTAGAACAACTATATTTGTTTGGTCTGATTTCCTCTAAATATTTTTTCCATAGATTTGAAGTATGCACTTCCAAAATTATGTTTTTCATCATCTTTCTTTTACGTATGTCCATACAGTGGGTGTCCTTTTAATTTCAATAGCATGTTTCGACAAGCAATTTCAAGGAAGGCATATTTTATAAATGCTTTTTGCAAACAAGTGATATAAAACAATGTTCTATAGTTTGGCTGAGTGTTAGAAATGCTTTGTCAAAATACTCCTTCAGCCAAACCCAAGGTTTTATTTTAAGGTGACACTGAAATATTTAGGCAAACATGTAGGCTGCTATTCTAAGAAATGCATCTACTGGTTGGCAGAGCATTACTCATTTTCCCTGATATATTCATTGCACTTACTTATTAGCCAGCTCTATTGAATTTCCTAGCAGGCTGCCATTCTGTTTTAAAGGCATATGTGAGTTATACCAACCCTTAATTTATTAGTCTTTTACAATCCGAAACAATCCTATTTGTTTTTGGTGAAACAAAGTTGTAATCCTGCTAAACTTTGTCATTTTATTGGCTTTCACTGGATGCCTTGTGTCTTCAATGCAGGGTTATCATTTACCTTATTAATGAATCAGACCAACCTATAGCTTGGAATAGTCTTCTCAAGTTTGAAGGGATATCTTTCTTATTTCACCTCTGCAAACAAAAATTACTGTAACACTAAACAGTGTTGTTTGCTGTCTTGCAGGTAAAATTGCTCTGCTGAAAACTTTGTCAGTTGATGGGTATTCAGAAGTTTAAAACATTTGAGTGTGTGTGTTTTAAGGAAAGGTATCCTATATCTGACTTTTATCCAAATATCTTGATTTCTTACCACTTTTATTAAGCTACATCAAAAAACAATTTTTGAATAACTTAAGAAATATGGTTCTCACTGAATCTCCTCTAAAATATCCTTGGGAATTCCAAGGGCCAGAAAAGCAGATTAAAAATTCCTTTACAGATCATATGAGCTATTGCTTATTAGAGCACAGATTAATTACTTCTCTGTTGATAAATTACTTCTGACACATGTAATTAAAGCAGAAGATTCAATCATTAACTTCAATCACTGAGAAAGTGCACTTAAAAGGAGCAAATTGTGATGCATAAAGGGTAATAGCCTAGCGGTACAATGCTTTTAGATAGACAGATAGATATCTTTTACAGGAAAATGTTTATAAAAATGTAATTGTGTATATTTGATTTTTTGTGCTTCTAAAACCTTAAATCACTGAAACAACATGAAAGAAAAAATGCTTGAAAAAGTTTTACAAAAAAAAGCTTTAGAGGAATAACTCTTTGACATGGTATGGTACATATATGTAGCACACATCTCTGATGTTCCCTAAGGGCAAACAAACTGGTGTCTGACTAACAAGCAGCTAGTTATTGTACCATGGCAGAAAGAAAGGCAGTCTCTGGCTCAGAGAAAGGTTTGTGGCATTGGTAACTGCATGGCTGTGTGACTGCCTCCCACTGCAAGGAGAAAAATGCTGCACTGAACTCAGAGACAGGCCAGTGCCACTCAGCCTGGCTGAATGCCTGCTCATGAAAAAACATGCAGTGATTTTCAGTGACGTGACTGCCTTGGAGTATCTCATGCACTGACTAATCCTGGTCAAGTGGTTGTACTTTGACGTGGCTGGTAGGAACTGACCCCGTGTCTTTTCCAACCCGGATTTCAGCTGTGTTGGTGCATTTCTCTATTTATCATCAGAGTACTGTGACATCAGCCACTGGCTGCCAGCAGGCTCAACAGCTATCCCTTGCTAATGAGCAGGGGTCAGGCAGAGCATTACCCTGATTGTCCCCTCTGGGATTTGCATCAGGAAAGAAAAGCCACCTCCTGTGTTGCTTGCACAATCCTGCATTTTCTGACTTGTAGATGCCCATGTTGTTGAAATCCACCCTGAGGAACAAAGCCTGCCCCTGGGAAACTTCTGCAGGTGGTTCATGGAAAAGCTTCATTCACTTCATTCTTTACATGAGGGACTCCATAACACACTCCCAACAGATTGTCTGCAGTGGTTCTTTGCCTTCTGTTATGGACTCTCAGGCTTTCAGCAGGGAAAGGAGGACATAAATTTTCCTCTGTTAATATCTGATACAGAGAAGAGGAGATAAATCTGAAGGATCTGTGGTCAGGCCTGATAAATGTTTGTTCTGTGAGAGTTTTGATGTGTTTCAGAGGTGATTCTTAGGAGTAGCACATATATAAAGGGGACTTAAAAGAAAGATGGGGACCGACCTTTATCAGGACCTGTTGCAATAGGACAAAGGGCAGTGATTTTAAACTGCAAGAGGGACAATTTAAATTGGATATAAGGAGAAGATTTTTTACTGTGAGGGTGGTGGAAGCCTGGAACAGATGCTGAGAGAGTTGTTAAGATGCCCCATCCCAGGAAATAGTCAAGGTCAGGTTAGATAGGGATCTGGATAACCTGATCTAGTTGAAGATATGCTCATGGCAGATGGCAGCAAGGTTGGACTAGATGACCTTTAAAGATACCTTCTAACCCAAATTATTTTTAAATTCAGTGATTCTATGCTGAAGTGAAAGGTTCTAAATGTCATGGTGTTTTGAAGACTAAATGTATCTCTAAAAGTGTCTGGAGTAAGATAACACTTTTGGAAAGGAAAATCTGGAGTTTGGCCAGTAAGGGCAGAATTCATCTGGGAAGGTGATGGGAAAGCTGTTAAAACATCTTCTGTGGGCTGAGAGAAGAAGTCTGAAACAAATTTAATTGTTAGTGCTCAGCTTTCTTCCTGAGGACTGGAACATCAGTGTAGGGAACAACTTGCAGTGAGGGCAGGTCAGCAAGGAACTGGAATGGGAGTGTCTGGTGGAAGGAGGTCAGACTTGAGGGTCCATTGGCAGCTTGCTTGAGTCCTTGCTGCTCCACAACAGTACCAGAGTTACATTCTACTGAAGGAGGAAAGAAAGCAATTGCTCCATTTATAATCTCTGTTGTCTGCACAATTAATGCATTTTATGGCAGATACCTAACTCTATGAAAAATGTCCAACTTTTAAAAGGCAAAATTAGGTGAAATGGATGTCACCCATAAAAGTGGAGTATTTGCCAAAGACCACAGAGAAAACAGGAAATAAAAAGCAGCACATTAATCTAACATAGGCTTTAATAGAGAAGGTGATTGGGAAGAGAACAGCTCTGGCTTCATTTATGGAAATGAAGTTGCATCCACTTACACAAAAATGATTACAGTTCCCACTGTCCTAGATTAAACAAGCCTCAGGTCTCATTTACCTAGTGTGCCCAAAGTTCAGATTCATCCAGCCTTTCTCGACATTTGAAATAGCAATTTGAGGCTTCAGTTCTTTCTGTCCTTCTTCATTCACTGTTGCTAAATTCTAATTACATTTCTTTATGCAAGCAGCAGGCCAGTGACTCTCTTGCCTGAGGGATTTTTCCTTTTTATTTTTTGCTTTTGCTTTTGTTTTTGCTTTTGTTTTTGTTTCTTTGCTTTGGTTTTTTTGGTTTTTTTGTTTTTTTGTTTTTTTTTTTTTTTAAGAGGAAGTAAAGAAATCTCAAAAAAAAGCTTCTGAGTAAAGACATCAGAAGAAGAGTGTGTGTGTGTCTTGTATCTACTTCTCAGCCACTGGTAACATGATCATCAGACATTTTATTCATGCAGGCTTTTTATCTGTACCTGTTGCTACTCAAACAGTTTGGAAGCAATGCATATAATTATTTAATTGAGAGAAATAAAAAGTATTCTTAATATCCTGTAGGTATTCTTACTAACACTGTTTCTTAGGATAAATAGCAAGCACCCGGTGGGATGTGTAAGAAAACCATAATACAGCAATTAACTTCTGTTTTGAGACTGCCTAGAAAAGTGGTTAACCCAAAAATACATTTCATTGTTATATTGTTATATTCTTCTGCATTTTGGTAGAATGGTATGGAATAAGATACACGGATCAGGGAACCTACAAGGAGGAGAAATTATTATAAAGATCCTACCTTTATCCTTAATTTTTCTTTATCATTTGTTAGTGAATAATAGTGGAATGATGATGCCAAGTCTGAGAAAAGGTCCTTTTAGCTTTGTTCTATATGTCAAACAGGGCAGGTTGATGGGATCACAGGATAATTCGGGCACAGAGGGACCTCAGGAGGCCCCTGGTCCAGCCTTCAGCTTGCAGCAGGTTCAGCTCTGGGACCAGTCCAAGCTCCTAGTCAGTGCTCGAAAACCTCCATGGACAAAGACTGCAAAACATGTGCCTTGGCCTGACTCTCCTCTCATGGAAAAAGTTTCTTCTTATAGTGAGGATGAGCCTCTCCTGCTTCAGTTACTGCTCACTGTTCCTTGTCCTGGCACCCTGCAAGGCTGTGATCAGCCCAGGTGCATCTCTTGATGACTTCCACACAGGCACTGGTGCCTGATGTTAGTTTCTCCCTTAATCCACAGCTCCAAGCTGTTGAAGTCCAGCTCCCCCAGCCTCTCCTCAGACAGGTACTGTTCCAGCCACACCTTCACGTCCCAGTGGGAAAAAAAAAGGAAGACCTGAAAAAACCCCACTATTTCCCCCCCGCCCCCCAGCTTTTATTGCAGCATGTATTTATTTCTCTTTTGATTAGCTTGCCTATCCAGTGTTTTACCCATATAGTTACCCACCTAGCTCAACTGTGGTGTCCAGACATGAACACTGGAACACTGTGGGAGATGACTCCAAAAATCTTGCTGAAGTTGATGAGAATGGTATCCCTGCTCTCTCCTTGTTCACAAACCCAGCCACGTTACTGTGGAAGACAAATGGGCTGGTCTGACGTGATTTATCCTGGCAAACACATGCTCTTTCAGTCACTTTCCTCCCCTCTCTCTTGTCAGAAATGTGCTTCAAGCAGATAGAAACTTGTACTCAGGGAAAAATGCAGAGCTGGGGAATGCAGAAAGTCATAACTACCCTTGTACGCATTCCCAGTTTTCAGCTTAGTTGGGATAGAGGCTTACTGAATCAAAACTGGTGTCTTTGTTTTAGTGAACATCAAAGTACATTATCTCCCAGTAACACCTCTAATTCCAACCTAATCAAACAGGTTGCATGTCCAACAACCTATGAATGTGTCACACTTTAATTTCATGCTCTGTGAAGATGTAGATACCTCAGCTTTGGGGTTCAAAGGCTTCTGATCATCAGTCTGCTCTTTATATGCGGTGGAGAGAAGTTTCCTAAGTAGGCAGGTTTGTTTTGTTTTGGTTTTTTTTAATTTTTAAACAGACTTATTTATTTCAATGTGCTTGCTTGGAAAAGTAAATAAAACTCTCTTATGTAAAGTAAATAAACAAACTTTATTTAAAATAAATAAACAAATTTTTTTTCAGATGGAGGCCACATAGGATCAAAGACTTTTATAGAATGAAAAAGTTGCTCCTTCCTCTGCCCAGTGACCTTTGTCTAGATTTATCAACATACTCAGAAATCATAATGATTTTGACTTTCACTTGGGGTTTTATTCATTATGATTGCTTCACTTATAGATACAGTTTGCCCAGGGAGAGGTCAGGGAGTTGGAAGTGCAGTCTGACTGTCTGGCTAAGCATGATAAATGCAAGCTACTGAGCAGGTTCCATGAGATCCCCAAACCACACTGTTAGATAGTGACGCTCCCCATCCTTACTGGGATGCATCTGCTTTGTTGTAGGATACCTTCTTCCCCAGGATTTTACAAATACAAAATGCAACCTGCTGCATTCAGCTCCTGTCACTCAAGATGAGAAGGGTCAAGTTCCTCTAGCTGTTCAGTATTCATGGCTGAAACTGTGTTTTTGATTAAAAATGAGGTTTTTTTTCCTTAGAAAGCTGTCTCAGGAGGCAGGAAATGCCAAGTATTTGTGCTTTGTGGAAAAATGCAATATATTGCTGTCAAAATAAAAATATTTATATGGACATCAAATGATAACATCCATTCAGGCAGTGGTGTATGCCTGTAACATGGTTGCATTTCATACATATAAAGGATAGTTGAAGCACTTCTTCACCCATTTAAAAAAGAATCCTTCCCTGTACAGAAAGAGGGTATGTGCATATGAATAAGCGTTTTAAAAAAAGGTTTAAATAGAAAATATCCTGCTGCTGTTTTATTAGAAAAATCAGCAGCTAATCTTGAAGAGTCTTATCTGAAATATTTGGACAGGTTTCACTTGCAAACACAAGGTTTTAATTTCTGATGTTAGAGTGCAGCCAGCAACAATAGGATTTAAGGAAAATATTGCCGTTCATATGGACGTTACAGATAAATTTTTAAGGTGGCAGCTAGAAACTCCAATTACTATGTCACATGTAGTTGGTTTATTTGATATAAGAATAGAAAAGATAATATACGTCAGGGAAACTGAATGTAATGTAAACCAACTATACCTGTTTGAGAAATATTAATTAATCTGGTGGCTGATGTGCCAAATAAGTGGCATCTTAAGGAGATCAGTGCCTGTAACTCAGTACACTTCAAAATATTTGTACTTAAGTGCTACATTTTCTTGTGAATTTTAAAATATTATTGATTTACTGGCAATTGCAAAAATCTTTGTGACAGGAATGCTATGTTTGAATAGAACTTGTTAAAAATTCCAATATGACAATGCCATTGCTGCAGAAACTTTAAACTCTTAACCACAGAGTAGTGAAAGAAGATTACATCATAATTCACCTTGGGTGCTAAGTTGAATGAAGATTCTATCCTGCTTTGAGTGAAGGGAATAATAAAATTGCAGTTGACTTCTTTGGGGACAGGATGGGGTCCTGCCAGGCTTAGGATGATAAATCAAAATAATGTATCAGCAGCAGATGGTTGCAACAGATGATTGAATAAGCACTATGTTTAATTTTTATGAAATAACTATTTTTAAAATGTACAACTTGTCAAGAAATTAAATCTGACTCAGATGAATTCTAAAATGTGCTATATTTTCATCACAGTATGTAGGGGGCAATTTTACTTGCCAAAATAATCTCTATAGCAATAATATTATAAAACAGTAACATAATGTATATACTCATTCAAATTCAGAAAAAAAATAATGTTGTGCGTAATATAAGAAGAACACAACAGAAATAAGGAGGGAAAGAACAAAGAGAGAGTAGGAAGAGTTTTAAAATATTAACCACTCTCCCTCCAGACTTCTTTACTCACACTACAAAGGCATTTAGATATCTATTTCCTGTGGAACTGGGGGAGTCTGGCTTCTAAAAATGGTGAAGCACCTACATAGCTCTGTGGATATGTCTCCTGCACACAGCTGATAGGGTGTTACATATAAAACATAGCACTGAAACAGAATGGATGTTTTGACTCATCCTGTCAGCACACATTATGGATGGTAACACTTGCACGCATCCCTGTGGCTACTGCATACACAGTGGATATACTGCATGGATTTCCCAGCCACAGAGAGGTGTGAAGCACTCTGAGCACACAGGGAGGGAGTTGGATGGGTCCTTGAGGTATGTAACAACTCCTCATTCAGTGGACAAATAATCTGTGCTTCTACAGCTTCCTACCAGCCATCCAAGAGCTCCAGCCGCGTGTTCCCCAGCCTCTCTGCATGGGCTGCAGGTCCTCAGCCCCTTGGGCAGGTCAAGAGCTTCCTCTTCCTTCTGATTAAGCCAAATAATTTTATTATTACAAACCTGTAGTTTGCCATAGTCATAGAATTATAGAAGGGTTTGGGTTGGAAAGGACCTTAATTATCACTCTAACTCCAACCCTTCCCTCCATGGGTAGGGACACCTTCCACTAGACCAGGTTACTCAAAACCCCACCCAACCTGTCCTTGGACACTTCCAGAGATGGGCCATCCACAGCTTCTCTGGCCAACCTCCTCCAGTGCCTCACCATCCTCACAGTAAAGAATTTCTTCCCAATGACTTCTTCCATAATGCCTACTTAGGCTTGCATAGTAGCTGTGTTTATACTCTGAATAAAATAACAAGGCATTGCCTGTCCCCACTCAGCTGGCACCACACACCCAGCTGGGGAGGCCTCACTGAGTGCATCTCAGGGACTTTGAAAACAAATAAGCACTGTGGGCATCCCACTCCTGCCCACCCTCAGATTTCTGAATTATCAATATTCCCTCATTTGTTTGGTGGGGGAAATCATTTTGCTCAAGCTCAACTCATGCCATGGAGAGTGATAAATATTTAACAGCACACATGGCCATGCAATGTGCTTGACACCAAGGCCAGACTCTCTTCATTTTACTTATAAAGACATATCAAAGTTGCTATAAATCTGTTCAAGTCTGTTAGGAAAGGAAGGAGCTTTAGTCATGGACACAAGTTAACCAAAAAAATCACATTAGCTAGAAATTTTTTTTTTCAAAGCGTTAAATTAATTTAACACCAGGACTCCAAGAACACATTATTAATTAGAACAAAAAAGACTAGATTTATAATATTTTCCCTAGATAAAGCAAGCCAGATACCAAAAGTTTATTATTGGAGCAGATTTATGCACTTAAATGCGGTGCCTGAGAATTGCATACTCAGTGCACTCGTCTGAAAGAAGACATTAACCAAATTTAGTGCAAGAATGAGCTGTGCCTTCTAAGAGGCAGGACAATAAATTATTGGGACAATGCATCAGCTGCTATGGGATGGTTTTTGTTACTGGAGCACTTGGAAGCAACACAGGACAGCTTTCTAAAAGCAAGGCCTCAACCAAGGACTCCAAGGTAAAATAAGAGTTACTGGTTAAAATTCTGAGTCATGTAAAAGTTCAGAGTTTAAATGGTGGATACAAGACCACACCAACAAGAATGGGCAGACCCATCTGGGTGCATAATTCAGGATCATTTCTTTCCCACTAGAAAGTCCCATGTGAACAGATGACCAGTGATGAAATTGCTGCCCATGGGTAGGTGCCTTATTTCATGTTGTTGATGGACAGCAGCCATTCTTCTATGATTTATGAGCACTTTGATTTTAAAAAATGCTCTTCCAGCTGAAGTATCTGATGTATGAAATCCTGGAAAATATATTGTAAATTGTTCAAAATGCTCAGGAGACAGAGGTTTGAGGATTACAGACACAGTTTTTTTCCCTGCCTCCAAGCACTAAGCTCTTGTCATGCCTTAGTTTCGTAGTAGCTGGATTGAAACAGTCACTGATCTGGGGATTGCTGCTCAACCAGATGTTTGCAATGTCCTTTGGGACCTCCAGGGAGAAAACTGGAGTATCAACAACTATTAATAGCAATGGACCCAAAGAGGCTCACGCACTCTGCACAGTATGTTCAGCATTCACAGAAATCTGTCTCTGCATTTGCTGCAAGAACAGCAGAAGTCCAAGAGTGGTCCACCTCTCTTACAGCTCCCTTAAGAGTCTAGGTGCCCTGAAAAATTATGGGAATCTTTCCCATCACTTCACAGAAATCTGGATAGGGTCCAGATAAGGTAGAAGAGGAATCTATCAGTTTTTCCTATTTAGCGTCATCCTGAAGAAGGTATTTGCCAGGAAGGAATAAACCATTTAAGCAATATTCCGTATCAATTTCAAGTGAACAGGGCTAACATGGTACACAGAAACTATGCAATTAAAACATGCAGCATTCCAAGAAGGAATGGAAAGTTGAAAAGCAAGTTAGAGGAAATATTCCTGTGACATATATGCAGACCAATTTTGTTTAAAAGGGCTGTGCAATTTGGATGGAAGAGCAAAGCTTAAACTCCACCCTCATTACCGTCTAGTCACAGTACAAAGTCTTTAATGTTGACTGATACCCTCTTGGGAGTTGTTATGAATTCAATATTCCCTTGATAAATTAATTTCTCCAAGATGTTCCCAGGGCTTTTGTACATTCTGCTTGTGGCTGCACTGATAGCAAAGTCACATTCCTCAGCTGTAAAAATCCAAGAAATATGATGTGTTGTTTTGTGAGATTTGTCTGGTGTGCATTGGAGAGCCAAGAAAGAGGACATGACATGACCTTTAGCATATAGCCTTCTGATTCTGAGAACATCTCTCCATTTGTAAGTTGGAGAAGTCAACAGCTCCTTTTGGGAAGCGTGTCTTGCACAACCCATGCAACAAGCAGGACCACTTACTTTGACTACACTTGGGAAAGGGGTATCTGAAGGACAGCCTGCTGTGACCAGTGGTACTGGGTATTTAAATGGATATTAGCTGCCTGAAACTCGCCTCAGTAAGACACAGATACCTTATTCTAACAGGACAGTCTGCAAACACAACCCCTAGCCTGCCTAGGTGCCTAAGACATCACTGCTGCCTGTTTCCTCAAAAGTTCTTCTATGAAAAGTCTTGCTTCTCTGCCTGATCAGAGATTTTGTTGTTTTGGGTTGATCTGTGATTGTATATGTGGATGGTAGGTGAATATTTCCATCCTCCACAAAGGGAAGTCTCCAACCACTCTTATCTGTTGCTTCTTTCCAGTGCAAATGCTTGGTTCAAGTTTGATTAAATCTGAAGCCCCTAATGATGGAGTTTGTTCCCTCTGTCCCTTCCCAGGGCACTGAACCTGTCCTTGTCAGTCTGAAGATGGAGAAGGAACCTTCCTCTGTTTCCAAGTCTCGTGTCTCCAACCTCCTCCAAGTGTCACCCACCTCTGAGCCATTAAGACTTCTGGCGGTCCCTCCTTTGGTGTGGTGCAGGTTCAGTCTCTTGCCTCTGCAGGGTCTTTGTACAGATCCTGTTAATCCTCCTGGATGCAGCTAAACCTGCTCACCTCCTCTGGCAGCTGCTTCAGGTGGAAAGTCAGCTCCCCAAGCAGAGGTGTTTCTAGCAGGTAGAACATTACTCCCAATCTCAGAAGCACCAGACGCTCCTTATGGCCCATGTCTTGGCTGGCCATATCCTCCCTCTGAAGATCCCTTATATTCCAGACAAAGTTTATCCAGTTCATGAACTTTACCGTGCCCTTGGCATGTTCACTGTTGCTCAGCAGCCTCTTGCTCTCCTAAGATGTTTTTGGGATACTTCTACACCCTGTTTTGCACAAGGTGCTGGATTTGTTAATTTGACAGTCATGTTCCTGAAGATGTGAGCCCTCCAGAAGTTCAGCAGAGGGAAATTACAAGAACTGCACCTGAGCAGGAATAACATCAGGCATCACGGTGGGCTGAAGCACTTGTATATCTGATATCAGTTGAAGGAATATTTCCTATTTAAAAGAAAAATACAAGCAAACTGAAAAAAAAACCCCAAACAAAAAAAAAAAAAAAACCAAAACAAACAAACCAACCAACCAAAAAAAAAACCCAAAAAAACAACAAAAAATTAAACAAAACCCCAAAACCAAACAAACCCAAAAAACTCCTAAAAAATAACCAATTCTGAATAAAGGCAATTGCAAGACTATTAATCATAGTAGATTGGATGGTCTGAAGAAAACTCCAAATGTCACATCAACATTTCTGATGATATTAAGCCCCAAAAAGATGTTCTCATGATAGTTACTGTGCCACAAATAACAAAGTGAGTCATAACTTTGAAATACATCCAGAAATGAAAGGGGGAGGCAGGACAGTGTCCAAAAAAAAAAAAAAAAAAAAAAAAAAATAAAAAAAAGGGAATACTGTTTGACAGATGGCTGAATGTGACANAAATTAAGATAAGGGTCAGTTTTCTCCCATGAGCTCATTAAATTGGATCTGCCGATTGCAGTTGTCTGACAGCAACTTGACAACTGGGAAAGGAACAGTTTCAGTACATTTGTCCTCAGTATTGGCCTTAGCTTCTTAGAATTCTGGAGAAAGTAAGATCAGGTCCTGGTTTTATAATTTATTTCATCCCCCAGTTTAACCTCTCTGAAAATATTTTTCATTTAAGTGTTCTGATCAATGAATGCAGGTTTTTTTGTTGGTTTTTGGGTTATTTTAGGTTTGTTCCAAAGGGTAGCAAACATTGCTGAATGAGAAGTTATCTCCTGGAGAGCCCTCTAGGAGCCTTCTCTGAAACTATCAACCCCAATACAATGGCTTTGTTTCTAACCCACTGTGCAGGACTGACTAGGCAAACAAATAGATTTTACCCTCTCTCAGCTTTAAATGGACACCTAGCACTTTGCAATCAGTGACTCTAAATTATGGCAGTCAAATGTAAATGTCCCCCTCCATTATTCTTACCAAAGCTGTGTTTCATCCTAATGGGATCTAGAGTAATAAAAGAAATTTATGCAAAATTTACACATATTGCAGGAACAGAGAGGTGATGAAAAATGTAGTTACAGAGCCCTGGGGAACTTGGCCCCTGGTTCCTATTACTGGCCTTTCATATGTAATGGAAATTGTCATTATATTCCCATCACCAAGTAGAGTTTTTATCTAAACAAAAATTCTAGGAGCTTTGTATGGTTTTGTTTAATGGCTAATGTTAAGTATTCAGGCTCTTTTCTCCTTGTATCTGTCTATTAATTGCATCATTAATTGGCCTATAGATTCTTGCATTTCCTCTCTTTTCCATTTTGGAAGAAAATGGTTATTCTCTTTGACCTTAAATCCTCCAGCATTTCATCAGTATCCCTCTTGTTCTCTGCCAAGTGATCATCTCCAATTACAGCCCTGACTGCAGATTTTCAAAGGTCACAATAAGAATTAGCATTCAGGGGTAGAAAGACTGGCTGGCCATCTCACCAAAACGGGGGATAACACCTTCCTAAACAGCATACAAATGTCACAAGGAAACATGTTAAATTAATCATATTTAAAATTCTATGGTGCTGTCTTAAATTTCAACATAATTATGCCTAAAGTATATTAAGTGAGGCAGCTTAGTCTCTGTGAACCATTTCTGTGTATGTATTTGAACAGTGTCAAACACAGACAGTCCTTGATCCCCCAATGAGATCCTGTCTGCCTACCACAATAAAAAAACCATAAATTTTATGATGATGTTCTAATCTCATAGTAATGGTAATAAAGCATAGTTCTTGCCAAGAAGTCCTTGGTATCTGGTCCATTCCTTCCTCAAAGTTTGATTTTATTTTAGATAAGGATAGTAGTGCTAAGTGGTTTCAGAAGCCTGATTTCTCTGCTCCTTTTATTCTAGTCATATATACCTGGTGACTTCCAAGACTACCATCAAATGTTTATGAGATTCCATGTTCAGGAAGACAGTGATGAATTATAAACACCAATTTGACTAATTTGACTTCACAGGCAGGAATGTCTCAGGTGCTAGAATTAGTGTCTAATCTGGACAGCTCCAGATTTCATGGGCACCTCCTAACAGAGGAGAAAACCAATTTAGTGGGAGGCATCTTGTATGCTCAAGTTTCCCAGAAGTAAAATTAATTTTGAGTATCAGCAGAATGTTGTACATTTCCTGATCTTGGAAGAAGAATATTTCAAGGTGAAATACTTGGACCTCTGTTCACAGCTAGCAACAGCAAAACCACAAATCAGTCATGCTGGGATTCAGCTCATTTAGCTTTCAGTGCCTGCAATGGACATGCTGGCATGTGTGACAACCCTATAAGCTTTTTGCACACTTTGTAGTAAGGAAGTTACACTTCAAGGACATGGGCTGTTTCTCACCCTTCTTCAGATATCTATTCAAAGAGGCAATAAATGGAGCTTGCTTTTTCCCTGACCATGGCCACTGGCACTCTGACAAGTGACACTGGCCAATAGGTAACACAGATTGGCAGCCCTATGGGAAGAGAATGGGATATGTCCTCTAAAAGAGGCAACTCCAGTGAGATCTTGGGTCTATCTGTTGTTAAAATTACTTTTGAAAAACAGCAGAGATGTGGCAGCTAAGGCACTAAAATACAGATAAGAACTCAGGAAGCTAAGACCAATATCTTCTATCTAAAAGTCTAAACATGAAAAATGCAACTTTTATTTTCAGATTAACTTTAAAGGACAGAACTCCAAAGCATTTCCAACAACTGTTAATAATCAGCAAAAAAGAATCTGAAGACTATTCAGTGTGAATAACTGCATATACAGGGAGATAGGTGAAGTTTCTAATGCTTCTTCAAAAAAATATTTTATTATATTTTCATCTATTATTTAGAAGTACTTAAGGCCCTTAGAGAAAAGAAAACCCTGTAGGTGTCCTGACACATTTAATAAAGTAATCCATTGCCTTATTGTAATAATTCCTGCCTTCTCTCCCTATCCATTTCCAACTAGTCACAAGTCCCTCTTCTTTCCACAAATGTAAAAAATAATTTCAGGTACTACAGCAGTAATTAAGCCATATGGATGACAGCAGGTCAGTGCTCACACCCACATTCTAACCCTATTAACTTTACGGGTGCAGCTGCAGCATGGATCCTGGAGAGGAACAAGCAATACAAGAGAACAGCTCATCATATGCCTACTAACTTGCTCAGGCAGCCTCCTGTAGGTACCTGTGTTTTTCCTAGAGCAGCCTTTTCTGAATAAGACAGCCAATTCACAGATGCTGAAGTGCAAGCAGATGAAAAGCAGTCTCACTTTCCAGCTGTCCAACTTGAACACCGCTGTCGATACTAGGCAAACAAACACAGTGGGAGGTATACCATAGATGTTTAATTGCCAATAGTCCTAAATCAGGAACCCAAGGTGTAAAAGGCATTCTGGAAAATGATTTTCAGTGAGCTTTGATTCTAGAATTTTCGTTAATCCAGATTGCAAGTAAAATTTTAGATAAACATGCTGTCATTGTGTGCTGGCAGACATAGTAGATAATGTCAAATAACAGAATAGCAATCAATACACAAAATGCAAAACATAGAGAATGTGATGAGGATTTTTTTACAACAGGCTGAAAGCAGGAACAATATGCAAAATTGTAGGACAAATACTGCTTTCACTGACTATGACATGTAGAGTGCCTGGGCTAATGTGATTCTAATATCTGCCTGATACAAGTGCTGTTATTTAACATTGTTTTGAAAGAAGGTACTTTCTCTACAAAATTTTCCATGGACTTATAGATGGATTCATCGACATTCATTACATAAATTGCCTAATTATGATTACAAGTGTTTGCTGACCCTTAAAAAGCTACGTATTTCATTAGTTTGCCTTTCAGGCAAGCAGCTCAGAGGGCAGCAAAAGTCATGTAGAGGTAGATAATGGAAAGGGACTGGAGTAACTAGGTAGAGACATGGCTAAATAGCTTTTAAATGAGATTGGAAGAGAGGGCAGGAGGGGGTGTGATAGAGGTCATCTCAGAGAGAATGTATAGCAGAGCAGGGTGCAGGAATGAGCAGGTTTTGCAGGTCTAGATAAAAGTTGGAAAGATGTTTCTCCATCTCTGGTTGACTAGAGGTTAACTCAGAGAGTGTTGGTGTTGTGTACTTTGAAAATACCATCAATAAGTATTCTCTCATTTTCCTTTCTCTTCCTGCTTTTCTACTCTACCTGACGCTCTGTGCTTTTCACCTTCAGAAATTAACAAATTCCATCATTATTGTTCAATAATGCTGCCTTTCACGGGCACAAGAACCAGTAGACCCTTTCACCAGCCAAGCAAGTTGGTCAACATGGGAGCAATAAGTTTTGCTTTGCCCTGGTACATAGCAAGTCCAGTGATAAACTTTTGAAAAGTTAAAATTCTGGGTCAGGAGGAGAAGAGTCCAGATTTTGTCTCTTTGGGTTTTTGAGAGTATCTTGTCAAGATGCAGAACCTCCTCTTCCTAGGCTTTCTGTGGGATTTCTCTCCCACTTCTGGGAGGAGAGAGAACTCTCCCCCATGGAGAGTCTTGTCACCTACTATAAATTATGGAGACAGTCATATATTTACTCCTTGCAAATATTTGAAACCTGATAGAACACACTCTTGAGCAACCTATGGTGGGTGGCCATGCTTGAGGAGAGGGTTGGGCTAGGTGATCTCTAGAGGTCTCTTCCCACCTCAGTCCCTCTGATTTTGAAAACCTCAAAAACTTGTGGGGTCAGATGGCTGTATTTTAGCTGTAATTTTACTTCAAAGCAGAATTGGAGGTGGAGACTATCTTAATCCTCTTTTTTTCATTCAAAATTAGATGTCATTGGATTTTACACCAAATCTTAGAGGATTCTCTGGTGCAGTGTTTGCTGCATTCTAGTTTTTAAATGTTCACAGAATTTGGCAGTACTTCTCAAAACTTTAGTGCTTGATATAAGAGTAAGAAATTGATGTGGAACATATTTTAATTGTTTATTTTAAGCTTAATCTTAGTTTTTCAACCTTGCACTGCAGACCCCAGGAATGACTGCTATGGCTTTCTTTTTTTTAGATCACAAAATGTGTAGGAACTGATGTTTGGTCCAGAATATGCATTTATTCACGCTTGTCTTGGAACACTTAGACAATAACCATGAATGATTATTCCCACATTTAGTCCATGATTAGGACCTCAGAAGAGAAGATAGCATCTGAATGCCTCAAAACACAGGCAACTGTGGCAGCATGGTAGGTGACAGACTTCCTGTTGGAATGCTTGGTGATATGCAAACCTAGCCCCATCTGTATGTACTACATGGTACTGGAGGACTGTAAATACTGCAAGAAAAATGTCACTGTGTCACTCTCAGGGTGACTGCTAGGGAGCAAGGCTGATTTCCTTGAAATGTGGAGTCAGAGCTCTTTGATGAATGGATTGAAGAGTTCATTTTTATCTACAGTACAGAGAATCTGGATGTTTGCTCTTCATTTTCTGTGTGCCCTTTTTTCCCTCCAAAGGAATAACAACAGCAATAAAAATCTCTTCTGCCCGCAGAATTTCAAAGGATAGAGAAGACTTTGCTGGCTTTAAATAGCCCTACATTTCTCAAAGCACTGTCCTCTGGGAGTAAAAGAAAGCTATTTCCAGAAAAGTAACTAAGTATTTAAAAGTAACTAAATATTTTTCCTTTCTGTTTCAAAGCCAGAATTTTTATAAAACCTTGGAATGGACCCTGTGCAAGGATGAAATAATCCCACAAAACTATGTCCAAAAGTGGTGTAATTTTTGATATAGCATTCATAGCTTCAGCACAAAGAGGATGTGGACAGAAATGTTCAGAGACTGAAGAGAAATGTTGCAGATAAACTGAAACTCACTGATGTAATCCTCCAGTTTAATAAACCCAAAGAGTATATAAATAACCAAACATTGTATTTAGCTTCTGGCTACATTAGTTTTAAACTTGCATCTGTTACCTTGAAAGGCTAAGACTTATTTTTTACCACTGAAAAGAAAGCTGAAACTGTCACATAGCATGAGTGTACCAGCAGCTGCTACTTGTGTGAAAACACAATCAGTTTTGAAACAAAAATAAACCCAAAAAACATCACAAATCACTTTATAGCTGGTTTTCAGATAAGAACTCAGGACTGAAGGTGTTGTCATCTTCTTGGACAGGGTTTATGAGGCCTGACACAAATGCAGTCCATGTGCTCAGGTGGCTGCCAGCTTTGAAAAATCATACCATTTTTGGAGTCCTGTCAGACCTTATCTGCAAAGCTTCCACAAGCTCCAAAATTTAGTAAATGTACTAAATTAACAGTTCTTCTGTCCCATCAAAAAACTTTGGTTATTTCTCCCATGCTAATGAATGCTTGGAATTCTGAATCAAGGCTACTCAGAGGGCAGGTACGGCTCTGCTTCCACCTCTCTTGATGTGGAGACTCCAAGGGCAGGGAAGAGTCAATAACCAACACTTTCCACAGGAGATAAGAGGGAGCAAAATTAGCCAAGTGCTTTAGGAAAACTGTGCTGTGCATATTCTCCTCTTACCTGAAGATTGTCGCATTAGTCTGCTCAGAACTGCGGAGAAACAGAGAAGACAAATTATGCTGCAGCTGTTAACCCAGACTGGGTTTTCCATTAATGAAATCTTCCATGGGCCATTTAAAGGGAACTTGAATTAGCCAGATCATGAAACTGGTCTTTTTTTTTTTTCCCTGGAAAAGGGTAACAAAACTGACCACAGGGAAGAAGGAGATAACTGTCCTGTGTTTTCTAACCCTGGGTACTGTGGTTCTTCCTTAGACACGGTACACCCAACAAACACAAACAGGCAGCTGCAGAGAGTATTTTCATCTGGGCAGACAATAGTAGAGTAACTCCATGGCTGGGCAGATAACTACAAAAGGCATCAGAAGACACCAGATCAGTTTTCTATTAACAGAATATTTCCTGAGAATTAAAAAAAAAAAAAAAGACCATTTATAAAACATCCTTAGGTTTAAGTTGTCTGTGTTTTTTGGAGGAGGTGGTATTTTGTTTCATTATTTTTTTTTCTTCCCCACATATTTTGTTTGCAAAATGTGACTAGATCCTGAGTTGTCTAAGCTTCCCACTACAGCTGCACTGAATAGAAACTCATTATCATTAAATAAGGAAAATAAAACCAAAGGATTTTAGAGCAGAAATGCAAAGGTCCTTTATATACACTTTACATATATAGATATCTTCTTGCCTTGCTTAACTGTGTGATGTTTCAATATACAGGGTAATAGTAGGCTGACATTCCTCTTCTGTTGTTTTAATGGAATTTTGGGAAATCTTTCAAGAATTCCTAAGAAATTGCTGTACCTCTCTATCTCCCCCATGCAGTAGAGAATAATAGGGAATAAATAGAGATAAAACTACTACACTGTGCTGGTGAGAGAAAGAAAACATTTCCTAATCCTTTGTGGAAAATTGAGAAAACATTCTTTTAACTCTGAACTCAGTTTCTAGCAAGAAAAAATTCCAGAAAGAAAACGGTTCCTTCAAAGGTTTGCACAAGGCAAGATGCCTTAATGGAACCATGGCTGCACCTCAGGAGAGCAGCATTTCAGCTATGATTTATTAGACAAGTTGTTTACAGACTTTGTCTGCCAGCATCTGAAATTTTTTCTTGCCACTGCAGATTCATTTAACACAAAAACTGTAAGTGGTATATACAGCTAAGTGTAGAAGAGTATCAGCAGTATGACCATTTCTGTTTCTGGGCCTTTCACTGACTGGGGAGGAAATCTCTTCCACCTGAAGATGGCAAGACACTCTGACAACCATACCCATGAGTCTGTGACAGGTTTCTTTTTGAGTGGCTTCCCTGGGACTTGTCCTTCTCTGTTCATTCCCAGCATCTGTATGCTGCATTTAGCATGCAGCAGATGCCTGCCCTCTTGGGTATCTAAAGAGAATCAAATCAAATAACCACTCTGCTACAGCCATGAAAGGAGTTTTTTCTGATGCCTCAGAAAGTGTGTTTGGAAGCCATGGCTAGCAATGAATGTCAAGCAAAAGCATGTCTGAGTATTTAGAGTGGAAAAAGCATCCCTTGGGAGAGAGTAAACTCAGTTTTAGAAAAGCAAGGTTTGGTGTCAGGTGAGCTCTAGAGACATTTCCTTTTCCTTTCCTCAAAACTGCTCACTCTAGTCCTTCTGCAGAAGCTTGATTCTATGAATAAAACCCTCACATCTCTGTTTTCCCACTCTCCTCCCCATTACCTGGCACCCAGTTTTCTGAAGTGCAGTAGGGGATGCAGAAATATTGTCTCCTGGCTAATGTGGAAAGCATCACAGAACAAACACATCTGGGAAACAGAAAGAGCTGGATTCACCCAGAACTGCCTTATGGACCCTGCATTAAGCATCCTGTTGACAAAAAGACCAACTTGACCAAACAAAAAGACCAACAAGTGCCCCAGGTTATCAGGACACTTGTTGAGGCAGTCAGGAGGGGAGTGACAACAGAGCCCTGTGCCTGAGCCTGCGAGCCAAACCAGGCTGGGAACAGCAGCTGACCAGGGCTTCAGTCTTGTTAGAACCCCACTGAGGGGGAATGGTCTCATGAGGATGTCTGTCTTGGATTTGCTCTTTGGGACTCATGGTTATTTAGGAATTAGCCAGTGGCTTCTGAGATGGTTGTCTAAGGGGGATCAGAGCAACCACATAAAAATATTTTTGTGGAATTGGCAGCTTAATGATATTTTGTCATGAGTCTGGAGCAATGTGGCTCATTGTGTGGGAGTCCAGACAGATATAATTCATGTTTTGTTCTGCCTGTGAGAGAAACCTTAAAAGTCTGAGGAATTAATTCCCTTTTGGGCTGAAGGATAATTGGATAACAGAGCCTGCCATTAAGATAATCACTGCAGATCTGCTGCCCATGGCATTTCTGGACAATACCTTACAGACCCTTCCTGCTTGGCAGCACCTGAAAGCATCAGTCCTCAGTTCCCAATCATTCCCATCGTCTGCACAGGGAGACAAAGAACACAGGGGCCAACAGTTCTCAGCCTTCACAGTGGATGATTGTTGTGGAGTCCTTCAAAGCCAAATAAATGCTTTAGTTTAGCTCATTGTTTGGAAGGTTAACAGTGGGCTGAAGGACCTGATCTACAGTTTTCAGAAATAACAGCCATTAAAACTTAGAATGTGACTTTTGGTTTAATACCCAAGGAAAATGGTCTTTGATTAGTGTAGGTTCTGGGAGCTGGCAAGTTCACGTGTGACTGGGGAAGCAGAGAGGAGGTGAAATCAGGCAAAATCACTGATCTGGAGCCAGAAGATGGGGCTCTTACTGAGCCAAAGTGGCTGAGAAGAGAACTTTGAAAAGATGTTTGGTGCCAAAAGAGCTCCACCACTCTCCTCTCCAGCTGCATCCGTTGGCAATATGCTGATCCCTGGCTCTGTTTTCTGCTCACCCTCCCCAAGGGATGGGAAGGGTGGGAATGCTGGCCTTTAAACCAGTTCAGTTTTCAAACTCACTCTTTACCTCTTTCTCCTCAACTGTTTTCTCTGCCTTAGAGAGATAAACTTATTCCTAAATAAAACTTACCAGCTCAGAAATGATTGATTATCTGGGATCAATCAAAATTACATTCAACCTGAAATTGCACTTGATGTTTTCAAGTAATGTGTATGTGTGACAGGTTAAATACAGCAAAAATATCAGACAAACACAATGCAAAACAGAATGTATTTTCCAACATGCAACATCAGTAAACCAGCAGATCAATAAACAATTTTTCGATTATGAAGAGGCATCAACCTTCCTCATGCATTACAGAGTTCTATTTATCATCAAAAATTTTCTACTTTTTTTTTTTTTTTAAACATAATAAAAGCCAGAGTTGTAGCAATTAGTACACAGCCTGACAGTCCCACAGCCCAGATTTTAGGAAAAAGCACACTGAACTGATTTGCCAGACTGGTTGGAATGGTAGCGACTTGCATGTTGCTTTCTGTGAGATGTCATGACTTAGTGTAAGAACTTACAAACATCAGGAGAGGTGTTCATATTTTCCTGTCCTATGAGATTACACAGCTTGGAATAGCAATTCCTCTTTAGGGATGCCACTTCAAGGCCTGCAGCTCTTCACATCACTTTTTTTGCTACATTTTCTAGTACAAAGACATTTTGCAACCTTTCAACTACTGGAGCTGAAATTTTGAAGTAAGCTTTTGCCTGTCATTGAAGCTTACCTGAAATCAACAAACCAACAGAAATGCACTTTTTTTTTTTTTTTTGGAATTAGATTGGGGTGTGGGGGTAATATGGTGCCAGCCTCTTCTAAAACAGCACAGATGAGCTTGCCTTTGAAATTCTCTCAACTTATGCTTCAAAGGAGGAGTGCCTTGTTCTGTTCAATGCTTCACTTCGTGCTGCCAGTATCAACTCACATTTGGCCATACTCTGCAGTTTTCATAGCCTGCAATACACATCTACTCACCTGATGCTACCTAGAGCTGGTTTCTAAACTTGTCAGACCTTTTGTTTGATATGCAGCAGAGAGCTTATCCATATCTATAGGAGAAGTGGTGTAAAGCAAGAAAACTGGTTCTGGTTTTGTGGTGTTGGGGAGACTTGAATGGATATTGCTTAATTAAAGAAATGGGCACTGGGGAAAGGGAGGAAGAAGTGGGATGTAGTAACAAGAAGAGACAAACTGATAACTGGATTTTGGTTTAGAAACTTAAGAGCTGGCATGAGGATATTAAAGGTGGATGGATAAAGGCATCAGTAAACTGTGCTGCTGGAAGGAGGAGCTGGTCAGACAGAAGTTTTGTGATAATTAGAATGATGGTACTGAAAACCAGAAATAGCTGGGGAAGGAAAGGTGAGGTCCTTTGGAGGCTCAAAGAGACTCCAGAAACTGAGAGAGGAGACTAATGGAGACTGGCAAAGATGAAGCTGGAGGATAAGGCAAGTACTTGGGGATGAGTTAAAAACTAAGGAATTTTGTTCTCAGCTGCTGACTGCTGTTTCCTTGTCTTTTGGGACAGCTCTAGGAAAAGTTCATGACTGCCAGGTCTCCACAGACTGACCTGTCCAGTGCCCAGCTTAGCCTCTGCCTGTGTGTGACAATGTTCCCATGTCCTCCAGCACCTCAGCAAACACATGAGAGGAAGTAGATGCAGGATGGTTCCTATCCATCCACCTTTCCTTTGATTGTAAGGTTATCCGGAGAGAATCTGGCTAATATGGGGTTTCTACACAGGCAGGAATCAGCTGTGTAGTGCAGTTATCCTTTCAGCCTGAGAGGAGGGGAAACTGTTCGAAAGGTGACACACTAACAGCTCCCTCAGCAGGACACAGGAGTGACATTCAGGGCTTCTGGCAATCTCTCTAAGCTTGCAACAGACCAAGTATTTCCCAGTTGTTTCCCATTCGTTTCATTCATGTCCTGCTAAACATTTTAGGACAACAGCTGAGTTACAGAAGAGACATAGTTTGGGGGCTTAGAGGTTTACTTTTCAATGAATCCACAACATGTTGTCCCTTTCTGTGTCACTCAGGTATGTCCAAAAACTGATTCTTTCACTCGCAGATGCTTTTCCCCCTTCATAACACATGAAGAATTCCTGTTGTCCCTGCACTGTGCCTTTAGAAGACAGATTTCCTCTCTTTTATAGTAAAATGCTAAATCCACTAGAGGGGGCATCTATCCTACCCGATCCTGGCCATACTGAAAGTCCCTCGAGTTTCCTGTGGCTTTTCAGACTCCTCCTTTCTTCCCTCTCGACTACCTACCCTACTCCACAGCTGGGTAAGGTCCTTTCACTGAAATTTCACCCTAACTAAATGTTTCCATGTGAACAAATATTTACAAAGTCCAATATCTCTATGGTGTTTATTATAATTGCTTTTAAGCTTTGTGGGAAAGTTCATCTTTCATCCAGATGCTTCCCTACCCCTGTAACAAGACTAACATTGTAGAGGAAAGATATGAGCTTCTTGCAAAGTTCTTGCTATCATGTATTGACTCTATTGGTCTTTCAATATCAAGTTTAAAAAAACACAACAAACCCAACTGAGTTATATAGGACCTGACAAAGTAGAGAACTGAGTTACAGGATAGAGAAATGGATTAGCATGTACCACAGTGCTAATGGGTCTGTCTTAAGGACTGAAGACATTCATACATAAGTGTCCTTTTAAACTTGGAGGGGATGGCACCTGGCCACAAGACTGCAGCAATAGCTTTGAAGTGTCCTTTTGTCACAGGCTGCAGCAACTTTTTATTTCCTATACCTGTGCAGAATATTAGAGGAGATGCTTTGTATGTGGCTTCCCACACCAGTGCTCGAGGCTGCTGCATCTCATTGAGATGGAGTAGTGGGGCATAACTATTCAAAGCTTGCACCATTCTTTGGTTTAGAAAGCACCGGGTCAATGTAAAATAATATTAGTTTCCCACCTCGATATAAAGTATTCACAGAATGAAAAAGAGTTTGAAAGAAATACCAAATAGCAACAGTATCCATCTCTCCCCACATCCATCATGTTAATTTAGGAACTCAGGGAGGCAATAAAAGAGAATTGAAAATAAAACTTTCCTATACAGCCCTAGCAGTACCCGTGGTCTGAGGTTTACCACATCCTGCAAGGCCAGAGAAGGATTGATCTACACAGTGCAGTTCTAATGACTATTTGTCAAATCTGATTTCCATAATGGAGGTACTGGGACTGCTGTTTTCCTGACAGATTAGTCCACACTTTCATAGATCATATTTTCCTGTTGTTCAGACTAATTTTTCCTCTTCTCAGTTTTGCTTCTTCATTGTGTCTCTGGTGAAATTTCACCATAATTCAATAAAATTTTCATTCCAGCTTTTTTTAGCTGAAAATATTATGGACATTTATCTTTAGTACATTTCTTCACTGTAAACCTAACTTTGGAAAAAATGAATTCTGTTCAGCACGTATCCTTCCACCAAGAATAACACTGAGAAATATGGTGTCAAATTATTATCTCATTCAATTGATTCTGACCAAAAGGCTTTTTGAAAATATTCTTCTAACAATACAAAACATATATGAGAGTTTACCTGAGAAAAAGGAACTGTATTAGCAGCTACTGAAAATACAGAAGCAAAAGAAAGAAACCCTCTTGTGATTGCTTTGAGAAATCACAATCTTGTGTCATGAAAGCAGCATTTTCACTTCTAGATAAAAAGGAGATGAAGAAAGTTTGACAAACTTCTAGCACAGCAATCAGTGCAGCCTGTGTCATACTCGTGTGCATTCTTTCTGCACTCACAGAGGATGTTTTCCTGTTCACAATTTTTAGCTAATCTCCCCTCCTCTGAGCTGCATTACAGGCTGTAGTGCATAGACACACACATAAGGTCTTTGCAGACAGACCTGAAATCCCTTTCCCTGCAGCCTGAGAAGGTCAGCTCCCCACTGAATATGTCTGGGCTGCAGCTAGGAAATCCCAAACCTCTTGGTTTGGAGATTTGTAGATCATCGATGAGCAGCAAAACCAATACAGGATTTGAAGGTAAAACTTGCCAAAACTGAGTCTTCAGAAAGCTGCTCCAAGTATTAAACGCATTCACTGGAAGCTTTTTTTGTTTTTTGCTTTCATTGCTTTGGAACTGATAGAATAAGGGGACACATGATGTGGCTGTGGGGAGGGTTCTCCTTGCAGTAGAAGCGTGTTTTATCCCAAGGGTCGCAGGTGCTACGACTGTCAGAGGAGAGTCTGCCCCACTGGGTTTTTAACTCTCAGGCAGAAACCTTTCGAATACCCTGCTGTCAAGAGGGTAATCTGAGCCTTACTAAACTTTGCTTGTGCTTAGATACCCATCTCCTGGGTGATGTCTCCTTTTCACCCAAACCATGGCCCCAGCTCTCAGTAACAACTCAGATCCATCTGCAAACAGAAGGAGAAGTTGCAGACCCCTGCTCCCCTTGCTGGCCACGGCGGGAGGCCAGCACAATGAGCCCATTAAAATGCACGAGGCCAAGCCAATCTGCAGTGCATGGGAGAGGCATAATCAGCTTCACCTTCTCATTGTAATGCTTAATAAAAATGGATAATAAAGCATTTGGAGTACTGTTGAAGCCAAACGCTTTTTGAAATGAACCTGATAATAAAAGGCTCAGTGGGCTTTCTTGAATCAAGTGGCAGCCTCAAGCAATCAGAAAGAATTTCCCAAGAGCTTGCTTAATAAAGGAATAAATTGAAACATTTACTGCACACGGCTCATTCTCCTCATCTTCTGTGGTTAACTGTGTTTGTGCTTGGGACCCATAGGGATGCCTTCCAGACCCCTATGGAGAAACAATGTCCGGTACCCCTTTGTCAGGGCAGGCTGCTCACAGACACGCAGGCTGCTCACAGACACCCAGGCTGCCCAGGTTGCAAGTGCAGAAACCACCTCTGTTAATCAGATGTCCAGGAGAAGATTAAGAAACCTTCTAGCTAAGCAGGAAGAGACAGATAAGGATCAAGCCTTGTTTCTGTCAGTTCTAAGTGCCAGGAATGTCACCTGCGGAGGGTGGTGGGCAATAATTACAAATGCAGGGTGATGTGCACTTGGACATGCAATGTGAGTGATGTGCACCTGAAGGACTTGTGGCTATGAGAAACTCAGGGTATAAAAAAAAAGTATTCAGAAGGCATAAGTACAGTCTTTATTTTCCAGATCCTTTTATCTGTCTCTCAGGCCACAACATTTGGAGGGCCACTGCACAATGCAAGCAAGATATTTTTGTTATTATTTTATTATACTCAACCATCTTTTTGTTTAAGATTTCATCCTTTAAGTGCTGCCCTTTTCCCAGTGCCACCTGACTGGGAGGTGATAGTGGGTCCTGGCTGTAAACTGGGAGGTGGAACAGATGATCAGCTCAGACCCACCAGTGAAGAGCTGCCCTTCAATCAGTTACTATGCTTTGTCAGACATTGAATCCCTTCCAGCAGACACAGACTTTGGCATTAATCACAGTAGATAAGAAAAATTTTTCTTTCAATGAGGTGAAAACTCTTTTAGCTAAAAAAAAAAAAAAAAAAAAAAGAAAGCCTGATCTATATTCCATTAAAATAAATGGAAGTGCTTCCCTTAACTTAAAAATGGAAGATGACTGGGGTTTTAATTCATTACCTCATTTCAAACGTAAAATAAGTCTGGCAAAACTTCTGTTTACCTGCAGTACTGAAACTCATGAGGAGGTGTTATGTTCTGCAGGGAAAAGCATCACAAGCTGCAAGGCAGCATGTCGGAGAACCCACAGGAAGGAGAGGAACCTTCTGCACAATGATTCAGAGGAACACTGACAGACCTTGGGCCCTACTGCAGTCATGGTGAACTGTCACTGTGGTTTACTTTTTTTCCCCCTAGATTCAATATTTATACACATACAAGCTCTTGCTATAAAATAATTTGTTTTCTCTTTTTTGTAATATCTTATATCTCTGCCAACCATCAGTAACAGATTGATGAAATCCATCTTTTCCTTGAGGATTATCAGAACATGTTTGGAAGAGACAGTTGGGAAGAAAGGAAGATGCATCTGTTTATGCATTCCAGTCTTGTGACAAAGTAAAATATTTAGCAGTTTGCTAATGAAGGTGGAAAATGGAATGTGTTACACAGAACAAAGCAATCCTTTGAGAACTTGCTTAATGAGGTGAAGGTTAGTTGATGACACAGTCTGTGGTTTAAAGTCTCATACTACCTGCATGGAGAAAAAGATACAAATAAGAAATTAAAATCCCTCTTTTTTTATTTTTTTTTCCAAATTGGGGCGGGGAGGGGGAGAAGATAAGCATCAGGTTCAAAAATAGGAGAAATATGAGATTTACACCTACATAACGAAAGAAGATGCTCTCATTTAATACAATGTGGAAAAAAAAATGTACGCAGTTTACAATGGTAATCTTCAAATCTGTTTGCTGCAGTTCAGTAATCTAATACATTATATTTAATAGCTTTAGAGTATGAACCCATATAACCACATAATATCCAGTATTATTCAGTCTGATCAAATTTAAATAGAAGGGCTAAATACAGACAACATTTTCTCCAGTGGAATTAACTGAATAAATGTAAGTATGACAAATATGGATACAACTCACTGCCCTGAACTGCTTTCTAGATTGAATCAAGGACAGAAACAGCCGAAGCATATGTGCTACTGAGTCGAATACTCATAACCAGAACAAAATTTAGAAGCATTACATTTACTTGGACTAAAAGGGTACAGGAGCCTAGGTTACACATTCTTTCCAGGCATATTGTCTTCTTCTTAGTGAGTGAAGCCAAGAAGTATTCAAGAATGAAAAAGTCAGTAAATCCACTATTTCTGTAAAGTTCATGAAAGACAATCTGGCACCTATTGCTCCTAAAGTGCAATTATGTATAAACAACCCCTTTGCAGAAAAATGTTACCATCCAGTTCTAGAGGTTGTAGCTCCTATAGACCAACAGGACCCTTTTACACCATCTCATAGTGTCTGTCTGGTCAGGTTTGCAGAAAACAACAATATTTACCTCATAATGAAGGATAATTAAATGGCTCTTGAAAGCTGAGTGGAATTATTGTGTCATGATGCATATAGAAGGTATTTTACACCTTTAAACTCCTCATGCCTGCAGCTTTCATGATTGGGAGATGGCAACTGGTCAGTTCTGGACTTCCCTGTTATTTATTGTGTTATGCCCTTGCAGGGTGAGTAGAACTAATAGTCTTCTGTGTATCTGATACTGAATAATCCTCATACCTTTTGCAGTCAATACTTAATCACAAAGTGAATGCTGATTTTCAGTGTATGATGCAGTTCATGATAAACTGGTTACTTAATAAGTACTGCTAATTTATGACCCCAGCACATCTGTGTTTGCCTCTGTGCAGGTTAGCTTCTGTCCATGTGTTCCTAGAGCATTTAATTTCTTTGTTAAGAGAGAGCAGGCATCTTAGCTTAGCATATTTAAGACTTCCTAACAAAGCTCACAGAACAGAAAAGCTGAAACATGCAAATACCTTCATTGCTTTTTGTCTGATTTGGATTTGTCAGAGGCGGTGGATGCAGCACGCAGAGCAAGGGAATCTGTTTTGAGGATGGTTTTTAATACATTCTATGTGTTTTGTTTATTAGAAATAATTCATATGAATTATCCACATTCAGAGCCAGTGACTGCTACTTAATTACGATGCTATCAGTGCCGAATGAAGAATGACTTGATGGAAAACAAAATCCTTCATACAATTTATCAGCCTGAATAACAATCCCAAACAATGAGAACCATAGACTGCCACAGCATGCAGATGGTGCTGAAAAGCCAGATATCTACCATCAGTCCAATCAATATGGGTTTATCTTGGCAAGGATGTTATTCAAAGCCAGACAGAAAGGCTGCCATGCTTCTGGTTTTTATGAGCTTCTCTTTCCTTGAATGATTGTTGAGAAGTCTTTTTACTTTAACCTAACCATTTTCCCTGTACATGGCATAAATGATGTTCAGAAAAGTATGCTCACATTCTATTATATCATATGACAAATGAACAGAAACAAAAGAAAAAGAAGACTAATTGATAGGACTCAAAATTCCCATTGATTTTGACACAATGAGGAGGCTAAGTTCATAATTAAAGAAAAACAACAAAAAAAAATAACATAGGAAAAGGTTTCCTTGGCAACCTTACTTTGACTCTTTACATGACTTAAAAGATGGTCTTACATTCTTTTGTTCAGGCAATTCTTATCTGACATTTGATTTTTCCTCCCACTTTAATGTACGGTTAGCATTCCCTACTTGCTGTTTAATCATTTTATTGAGGCAAATAAAGCTGGTTTTTACAAAATCAGACTGAGGAAAAGGTCAATGTTTTAATTTTCACAGAGCAATAAAAGCAACCTTTATAATATTTTGACTGCATCATTATTATTGTTAATTAGTACTATTAATTATCACTATTAATAATAATGACATCTATATTTTTTTCTCTGTTCTGTGAAGAGCCAGAAAGGTCTGCAAGACTGCTTGCCTGGAAAAAGAGACCAACCTTCCACCTGAATACAACCACCTCTCAGGAAGTTGTAGAGAGTGATAAGGTCGCCTCTGAGCCTCCTTTTCTCCAGGCTGAACAACCCCAGCTCCCTCAGCCGTTCCTCACAGGGCTTGTGTTCCAAGACCCTCACCAGCCTTGTTGCCCTCCTCTTGGAAGGCAGGGAAGGTCTGTCAGTCCTGGTGTTTGTCCGATCCTGGCCTCGTTATCAGGATGCACACGGGGAATTTTGGCCGTGCCGGTGTCGCAGGNAAGGTCGCCTCTGAGCCTCCTTTTCTCCAGGCTGAACAACCCCAGCTCCCTCAGCCGTTCCTCACAGGGCTTGTGTTCCAAGACCCTCACCAGCCTTGTTGCCCTCCTCTTGGAAGGCAGGGAAGGTCTGTCAGTCCTGGTGTTTGTCCGATCCTGGCCTCGTTATCAGGATGCACACGGGGAATTTTGGCCGTGCCGGTGTCGCAGGTAGAAAAGTGAAAAGGCTGAATGCTTGAATTTTGTCCTTGTTTATTTTTCTTATCTGCATTACGGCTAGCAAGCTAAAGCTACAAAGTGAGAGTGCATGAGAAGAGTAGTAGAATCCTGCCTCCTCGTTATCTGAGCCTTTTTTATACTAAAACTAATGTAACTTTTTTGTTTATAGATTTAAACCAATGTCCATGTAACAAATCTATTCGTAATTCCAGAAATGTTGTAAAATTTGTCCAAGACTTTTTCAGTAGAACACGGACTCATAGGAAGAAGAAAGAAAGAAGGAATTTAGCTGTGTCATGCCACCATTTTGAGTTTTATCTCTTATGAGCTTACTATAAAAACAATCCCAAAAACCTTCACCTTTTAACCCTGTGAGAACTTATATACCATTTCTATGTCCCAACTCAGACTTCAGTAGATTGTAACGTTTCCAGAAGTGTTGGGAGCTTATTGCAGGGCTGTGAGTCATAATGAGAACTACACAGGGGTGTATAAAACCTCCCTGATGGCTTAACAGCTGACCCAGGGTCAGGTTTTACACATGGCTCAGGGCCAGGTGCAGCAGGTGATTCGGGATCAGGTTGAGAGGAGCTCATTTCCTGATCTTCAATATTTGGCCTTATCTCAGGTATATCAGGCAAACAAATATTCTCCATTTTCTGGCCTCCCACAATGTTTACAGTGGAGAATTGTGGACATCTCTGGGGACAGAAGCAGCTCCTTGGTGATGGTGGACATGAACAAAATGGTGAAAGGGCCTCTTTCTCATCTCCTTGTGACAGCCCTGGGTCTCTGCCCAGCTGTAAATGCTGAGTTCAGACCTTTCCTTTCTGTACCTCTTCCTGACCAAGGGCACTGCAGCAAGGGTACTTGGTCAAGTCTGGCTGCAGGAGACAAACTGAACAAATTTGATTGCTCAGTGTAAAGGAAAAATTATGTTCCCCATGAGTGAAATCCAGACCTGCTGTAATACAGCTGGCTGACATCAGCCAAGCTTCCTTCTAGAACTATAGCTAAATCAAACAAGAAAGGCTGAATTAAAAAAAAAAAAAAAAAGAAAAAGAAAAAGAATGACATTTTTTTGTCCTTTATTGCAGCTTTGGGGAAAAATGCTCTGAGGTTTGTACAAATGCTCTGGTTTTTGTATGACACAGACAGTGCTCCCTAGCCCTGTTCTTGAATCATTTTTTCTCTTTTTTATTCATTAATGAGGAATTAGCTCAAACACGCTTATATATTGACATAATTTGGGGTTGTCATGGCAATGCTGCTATACCAGAAATAAATGCAGTACGAAAGTATAATATAATTATAATCAAGACTGAGAATCAAAAGAAAGTATTTCTGAGACAGCTTTAAGTCAATACAATGCAAGTACCTTATTTGTATGCATTTGTGGATATCTTATTTTTATAACAGATCCTTAAGCAGAAAGGGCATTACTGAGGGCTCACTGAAGTCAGTCAGATTCTCTCTGTTGATTTTAGTGGTTGCTCTTTCAGAAATGTACATTCATTTTGCTTTGAGCCTATGCCTGGCAAAACACAATAAGCAAATTTATTCCTTTAAGCATTTTCATTTTCAATGCTCCCTTAGATTCATGCTTTGGCCAGTGAAAATCAGGGTAGATGCAGGTGAAGGGTGGTATTCTTACAGCCAGTCTGTAAATTCCCATTGTACCTTCACTTGCACACCAGGCTATATAAAGGAAGATTTATGGAGAGTAGGAGGAGAGGAATGAAAATTAAATGATTTACAGTCTTCTCTGTGCTGCCCTTGAAAGAGCAGTAAGACACACAGACAAAGGGATGTGGGGAAATTGTGGCAGACCTTGCACAAAGCATCATGGGGCAGGGGAGCAGGACATATGGCTAATATGCCCTCAGGCAGCAGGTCTCATGTCATAGAATTTCTTTTAAATAGTGTCTTGATTTGGAATGTGGGAATGATGGCATCAAGGTGCTGGAATTTCTGAGCAGTAATAAAAGGCTGACCTTGATAACAAGAGTTCAGGATAGAGGGTTGTCTTGCTTATTACAGCAAGTCAGTCCCTTGGGATGTGTGCCTGAACATCAGCAATGCTTCTGTCATACCCTTCGTGGCTATGCCTCCTCCTACGGCAGGTTCACCTCAGGTGAGTGTGGCAAGGTGTCCCACAGAAGAGTCACAGAGAGACAAAAGTGTCCAAGGGGCCAGTGCAAGATGCTGAGCTCACGCTCTGGTCACATGACAACCTCAGGGAAGCAAATTCCTTGTCATCACAGATGCAAGAAAAACCTGGAAAATGCAAGACCAGTTATAAGGCTCTGTAGAGAAAAAAAAAGGAAAACCGCTTGCCATTTATTAATATGATGTAGTTTCTGTAGCAATTGCATTATTTTTAATGCTTGACAAGTATTTTTTTGAGTGTGAAGTAGTTGATTAACACAAATTTCTGCAGAAGGTTTTCAAAAGGGGGAGGAGGGCGAGTGGGAAGGCGAGGTGAGGCAAGAGATTTCAGTTTGAAGGGACCTATGGCAATCATCTAATCCAACTGCTTCACTTCAGGGCTGGCCAAAAGATAAAGCATTAAGGCATTAAGGGCATTACCCAAATGTCTCTTAAACACTGACAGGTTAGGGTATCAACCTCCAGGAAACCTTTTCTGGTGTTTGACCATCCTATTGGAAGAGGAATATTTCCTAACATCCAGCCTGAACCTCCCCTGGTGCAGCTTTGAGCCATTCCCATGCACGCTGCCACTGGATAACAGGGAGAAGAGCTCAGCACCTCCCTCTCCAACTCCCCTCCTCAGGAAGCTGTGGAGAGCAGTGAGGTTGCCTCTCAGTCCCCTTTTCTGCAGCTAGACAAGCCCCAGGTCCTGAGCTGCTCCTCCCAGGACATTCCTTCCAGCCCTTGCACCTGCTTTGCTGCCCTCCTTTAGATGCTTCCAAGTGCCTTCACATCCTTCTTCAGCTGTGGGGCATGGAACTGCCCTTGGTCCCTGAGGTGAGGCTGCAGCAGTGCTGGACACAGGGGGACAATCCCATCTTTTGCCTGGCTGGACAAACTGTGCCTGATGCACCCCAGGATGGGCTCTGCCCCGGGATGGGCTTTGCCCTCCTGGCTGCCAGGACTCACTGCTGACCCAAACTGAGCTGCTGGAGACCAGCCCCCCCAGACCCCTCTCTGAAGGGCTGCTCTCCAGACATTCCTCTCACAGTTTGCATTTTCACCCAGTGTTACTCTGTCCCAGGTGCAGGATCCAGCATTTCAACCTGTTAAATTTCAGTGCTGGCACAGCAGGCACTAAATATCAAGGTTTCTCCAAACATCTCCTGTTGAACTGAACTCTCAAAATCCTTAAGTAATCACAGGAAAGGAAAGCTAGACTTTTGGTTTTTTAGGTCAGGTCACATTTTTACATACATATATCTGAGGGTGTGTGTGTATGATTTTTACTACCATATATTTTTAATTAATTTATAATGCATAATAAATAATATCAAATATTACCAGCAGTCTTAAATGGCATAGATAAAACTAAGTAAAAAACACTTTGGGTTGACAGAAAGAAGACAGGAAAATAACATATTCAGTGAGTACATTACCATTTACAGGTGATTCTGATACATCAAATAGCAGAATTAGAGTAGCAGGTTGGTGTATCCAGAATAATCACTCAATGAGACAGGTTTCCTGATAATAAAAGCATATCTTTGGTTCAGGAATTGATTTTAATAGATACGATATGGCTAAAAGGCTGCATAGTATTTTGAAAATTGAGGGCTTGCTGTAAATGTTGTACTTTGCAGACAGATGATTCTGCCAAAGACTGGATGTCTGGTTTTCAAGGAGCAAAAAAACCATTTGAGTGGCATGAAACTTTAATGTGTTGAACAGGCACAGCCTATTACCACAGTACACTTTTTAGCAAAGAGGGGGAAAAAGAAAGACATTAAAAATCCTTCAGTCAGCTTTACATGAAATTTAGGAAGCTGAGACACAAAACTGGTTTCATCTTACACAGAACATTGCTGTTTAGGGGTCACTGAGAAGCAAGAAGGACTGGAGACCCGTGTCTCTGACATTGGTTGAGGAGGAAAATGGATTTGTAAAAGAAAAATTGCACTTCAGTGGCACCTGGGCAAACAAACAGACTACTAATTAGGCCCTGGAATTAGACTCCTGAAACAGGGCAGCAGTTCTGTTTTCTTCATGAATAGCAATTAAAATTTGCCTGCACTGCTTTCATAGATCAGTTCTGAATACAGAGGACTGCACTACTACAGTGTTCATTCTATATATAATCTATTTGAAAGGAAAACTACTAGACTGGGTACAGAAATTTTCACAGCCTACTCTTACTGGGTGTCTGCCATAAGATGTAATTGAGAAAAAGAAACCAATCCAGAAAAATAAACCTTATAAAACTGAGAATATGTACCAGTAATGTCAGGTGTAAGACAGGCGTCAAGAATACAGTACTTTTCCTTAAACAGTCATTATCTTTTAATGTACAATTTAACATAATAATGTGTATGAATTTGTAACTGAGCAATTAAAAAAATTTAAGTGTATTATCTAAGGTTATAACAAGGAGAATGAATTGTAAATAGTAATTACAGCATTTGTCTATAAAAAGTAGTTCAGTCTTTTATGGTATCACAAGCACTAAAGTAAAAACAAATTTTTGTTATACAGGTATTTCCAACATCACTGAAATCTGAATTAAGAATACATTAAAGATAGCTTAATAACCGTGCTTCCTCCCCACTGCTGGAGCATCTCTTGGATGTTGCTTACAGCACCTCAGTCTTTGCAGTGCTCCTGCCTTCTTCTTAAAAATTGTTAATGCAATGGAATGATTTAATTGTATTTCTCAGTTCTAAGACCAGAAGTTGTTGTTCTAAGTACCTTATCTTGTTTCTTCATTTTTTTTCCAGAAGCCAAATTAAAGAATTCTGTGTTCTGTTCAAGACACCTCATCTCATTTTAAAGACTCCAGTGCAATGGAAGATGTATCTCTTCACTATGTAATCTCTAAAATTGGGAATCTATTGCTAGAAAATTACAGCTAATTTCCAAGTTGAATGTGATGACCTCAGTTTTAAGATGCTGATCCTTGTTACTCCTTTGCACATCAGGGGAAAGGAGAAGTTAATACCACTGTCCGTTAACTTTTTTCCCCAATACTGGCACAGCTATACAACAATAGAATAATTTCTTACCCTTATCATTTGCTGTCATAATATGTGAAAACTTCATAGCACCACTGCACCCTTAGAATCCCAAGGATTTATCACTTTGTGATCCATCCTCTTCTGAACTGAGGGCAGCACGGCAGGAGCGATCATCCCGGTGGAATGGGTAGACCTGCACCTTCATTAGGCAACATTGGATGGACCTGCTCCCTTCCTTGGCCTGAGGGCAAGGGGACTCCCTGCAGCTTAGAGCCCTTTCTGCTGCCTTGCCTTTTTGACCTTGAGCTGCATTAGAATGCAAATGAAGAACCTTGGCTATCAAACTGGGAAAAGAAACAAGAACAAAGCCCTATCTCTAAATACCTCAGTGGGCAAAAGGGGAGAAAGGGTTGTGAGGCTTCCAGTGTTGGCCATATAAACGTAATGAAATTAAAGAGATAGGTGCTGCAGCAAATGTATTTAGAGAAGACATGAGATATCCATCTTTAACAGAGAGGATTGCTAATGACAGCAGACACTACCTAGAAGTGCAGTGGATTGTCCAGTGGACATTAATTGTTTGAAGCCATTTAAAAAAGGAGTGACTCCATCTTTCTCATGAATTGCCTACTCTAATTGATTTGTAAAATGTTTGGAATGTCTTTATAGAAAAGCTCCAAAATCAAACTACTCCTTTCCGACATTCAAAACCGTGAATGGGAGGAAAAGATGACTGATAAACCGTATCCACCACTGGACAGGCATGAATTTACTGACGAGTTAGCAAGTAACAAGGAGGAGTTTATCTAATGTGTAACTGGTGGGAAACACCAAAGTAAAAATGAACAAGATACTTTCAAACATTACTCATAAAGTATTTCTACAAGCATAGACTCTCCCCACCCCATCTGTAACAGGCAGTCTGCATAAATTCAGATCAAAAACTCAGTGCTGGAAAGATGTGGGGCTGAGAAATGCCTGTCATCATTAAGGGCTCACAGATCACAATGGCTGCTGCTGTTCATCATGAAACACAGAAAGAAAACAGACTCTATAAATCTCGCGAGGAAGGTCCACGTGGCCAAGGACAAATATCAAGTGGCTTTATCCATGTAATGTGCCACATGTGGCTCCCTGTTGAATCTGTTGCCAGCAGTGAGTGACAGCTTCAGAAGCATGAGGGACTGAAGTGTGGAGGCTTGGACAACTTTCAGGTGTGAAGGCAAGCTCTGCTAAAGCTTAATGTGGCAGAGCAGCTCCTAAAAGTCTCTCTGGGTATAACTGCTGGGTTTTAGCTCTGAATTTCACTACAGCTCAGAGACCACTAAGCTGCATAATATCCTGGCTGTAAAACTGAGGGAATGAAGTGAAGCAAGATGGGTTTTTATTCTGTTTTGTTCTTCTTGCTAAGTGAAGTAAGTGTACACCTGCTTCCTGGTAGTGCACACTAATACTGTTAAATAGTAACATTAACAGCACAAACAAAAGAAGGTGTGAATGAGGAGGTGAAATGGGTAAGGATTCTTGCCTTTAGAGTGAGGAGAAATGTTTGGAATTTGTCTCTAAAATTTCTTTAGGAATTTTAAAAAACAGAATCTTAAAAACCATAGATTTTTGAAACTCCCCCACGGTTTGAGGCTTTTTTTTTGTTTCTTGGCACTCAGATTTTCAACTGTTCAGGGTTACGATTTTTTTCCCTCAAAATTGATGCAAATACACATAGGTTTCATTCCCTGTCTGAAAAATCAATGGGTGCTTGATGAATCCTCTAGGCATGGAACATGGTAGCTCAGTAGGTGGAACTGATGCATTTTTTCCCTTTAAAAAGACATAAACTTGATTTCAGTATGAATAACACCCAGCCACAGTAGCGACACGATTTTGTAAAGAGCAAGTCAGAATGAGCTGACCCTTATCCCGCTAATGAGGATGTTTGGAAGATGAACCAGAAATAGAAGTACACTTTGCACACAGAGTTAAGCCTACTGTGGACTTGGGGAGGAAGCAGCCAAGGTTTGAAGGCTGCAGGTAGGGAGTGCACACGGCAAGTACGGCAACGCCCGGCTGCGTCTCCTCTGTGGCTGTGGGAGTGGGATCCTCCAGTGCTCAAGGGGAGGATGTCTCTGAATTGCCTCCTCCACCTCATTCAGCTTTCCTGAGTCCAGGAAGGGCACAGAGGAGGCCTGCTTGCCCATGTGCTATGTACACAGGCCACTGTCTGAACGAGACAGTCCAAGTAACTCTTTACAGCTCATGTTCTGTGCTACCCTCCAGTGTGCAGACATTAGCAGGGGTGAAAACAGGGCTTTGGTTATGGATGGTGGGTCACTGCAGCTGCCTAGCTGAGGCTGCTGAGGGAGGAGTAATCTAGTCTGCATGTGACACACAGAGGGCTCACTGGAGGGGAGATGTAAATCTCCTCACAAGCTGCTCTGGAAAAGAAAGTGGGCAAGGAGAGCAGCAATCCCATTGTCCAGTGAAGGCTTTGCCACATCAACTGTTCTTTCTTACCTCCTGTGGTTTTGACTGTTATATCACCTCTTTCCTCTTCTGTTGCACTGGATATTTTAGTTTCTAACTCTCTCCAGCATATTTTCATAGTGCATTAAGTCACACTCTTTATTACAGACTCAGCTTTGTCTCTGGTTCCCAGGCTGGCAGCTGACACACCACATTATTTTGGAGCCCACATGCTACAGAATATGCACCAAAGCATGCAAGGCTTTGAAAGGTCCTCAGAGCTCTAGATATACACAGTTGTGATACAGAGGAAAAGGCATTTACTTTGAGTTTTTATAATTTTGAGTAACAGAACTCCGGTAATGGAAAGTAATTGAAATTTTGGTCAGGAATTTAAAATATGAAAATACAAAGTGAAATCCCTAACTCCTAATTTAGAGTGAATGAGCATTTTCATCTTCACACTCTGGAGGACGTTTTCATAAACATCAGTAAAAATGCCACATTATCCTTCTCCAAGACTCTTCTTAAAACATTTCTTTCCCTAATGTCAGGGACAAACATATAGTGGTAAAACTGCTGCATGATACTCATGCAGACTGATGTTGTGGCACTGATTCCTTTTTGTTTCCATCTGCCTCTTTCCATCTGTCACTTTTCTTGGATGGTAACATCTTGAAAAACATCTTAAATACATTAGGACATTTGTATTGGCTCAAACCAAAGGTATATCTCAGCAAGTCTGCTGCTCCAGCAACAGCTATCAGCACAGGGATAGCAAAAGCAGAGCTTGTGTTGGCATCCAGATTTGACCAATCTGAAGCTTTGAGACTTCCTAAACTAGAGGTGTTATTTTTGTTTTTAGTAATCCTGGATTATGACATTTCCCAACTAAGTTTGTAATGTTCATATTGTCCCATGAAAACGTGTCTCACATCTTAATTAGGCTTTTTTTTGTTCATCTTTAAACCCTGTTGGACAATTTCATTCATTGCCTGCTTTGAAGAGCTGTGGTAGCACGAGCAAGATCTGGGGCAATATTGTCTAAGCAAGGTGCTGAGTCTGCAGTGTGTGCTGCTGGCCCACACCACTGCACTCACTGGAGCCCCACTGATTTTGGTGAAATGCCTTGCAGCTCTATAACCTTCATGGCATGTCTTTCATGGCTTCTGAGGTATTCAGTGAAGTTCATAAGGGTGTTCCTGACTTCTGTTCTTGAAGAAATGTCTACCAATTTTTCATTTCTCCTCACAGGAACAGGAACTGGGGATGTGAGGCAGTGTTTGAAGAACCACAGCTCAGTAATTCCACTGTTGTGCAGATTGTCTCACTGCAGAGAGCATCAGCCAGAGTCTGTGCCACTCACCTCAGACTCATCACCCTCGTGGATGCTTGGACATTTGTAGCCTCTCACACATGGGCATCTACCCAGCCTGGGAAGGCAGAGAATTAAAAAAATCTTGAATAATCGCATTATTTGCTGAGCTTTGGAGCTCTCAAAGCATTATAGTTGTTCAGGGATGTGAGGAAAAGCACCTTCAAGGCCACAGTAAAGTACATCTGGATGTGTTGATGGTGTTACAATGTTCCATATCTGAGAACATTGGAGTGACTGCATCAGAAGTGGCTAAGTGTTTTAAATAGGCACCATCTGCCTTTGTGTGCACTCTTGTTTCTATTACTGGGATACTGAGATTTCCTGTTTCTGTCATTGAGATCTGATACTGGCAGCAGGCAGCATAGGAGAGACACATTATGCTCTCAGATATTGTCCTAAGGAGTATCTGGGGCCTTGTGTTCCTTTCCTTGATGAGCACATTCAAAAGCATTTTTGGGGGAGAGAATACCTAAAATTATTGTCTACTAAAAAAACCCCAGAACTATAGTGAGAATCATCAGCCTGCCCTTTGAAATACTAGAGGCAACTTCACTGTTTAGATCTTGAGTACCAGAAACTGATAATAGAGTGTGCTTTATGTGCCCAGAACAGAAGATATTTCAGATGAATCAATGTTATCATTGAGTCATAGAATAGCTTCGTTTGGCAGGGATCTTTAAAGATTGTACAGCCCAACCTCCCTTGCAATGAGGGTGCCCAAAACCACAGCAACACAATCTCTGTGAAGGTGGGGTCTAATTGCTCTGTCAAAGGTTCTGCCCTGAGAACTGAGACTATAGCCAGCTTCTGGACCAGTTAATACTGAATCATGTATGCATTATGAAACAGTTCCAATTACTGTGCCAGTGAGAGAGCAGAGCTAAGGGGATGTTAATTTGCTCAGGGAAGACATATGGGAGTTAATTCTGCTAAAGCTCTGAGATGGCAAATTGTGAGCAAACCAATCCAAAACTTCTCTGCTCATCCTGCTCTTACCTGCTCAAACCTGAGAGAAAGAACAGAGTAGAGAGAATTGAAAAAATAGAGCCAAGTGTTGATGGGTTTCATGGAGAAAAATAATTTCAATATACCTGTGTATAAGAAACCAGAGACTGCAGAAGAAAAAGATAAATTTGCAGAAGGCTGGTGAGAAACCAAAATCTGAATGCATACAGTCAAATTGAAAGTTGTGGGAAATATTGTTTGACAAAGTTGCTTTGGACAACACATTGACAGGTATCTAGATGTCATAGAATGAATGGTGCAATCAAACAAACTGGCTTTTGAGAATATAATACTTGACTGCAGGATGGTCTCAAAAAAGTAAAAAACCCCAACCATCCTTGGCACACTTAGTTTTATGTTAAAGTTGAACAAATAACAAAAATTTACATTATTATCTTAATCAAAGTATAACAAGTTTAAGTTCAAATCTGATGAAAACAAATGAAATTCTGTTTCCACATTAAAAGTTTCCCATTATTTTAATGAAAAGTTTACATTTTCCCATCAATTTTTAGGTGAACATGTGACATATAACTTACTTAAAAAAAAAATCAAAATAATAAATTTAAAATGTTTTTTAAAAACAAGTCTTAAAAAATACAAGTTCTAGAGAGCAAAATATGAGATTTTTTTTTTGTGTGTGCATAAATGAGATTTTGTATTTATACTTTCTTTTTATCCTATTGCTGAAAACTATTTCAACTCTTAATTTCAGACAGATTATCTTTAGACATCTAGGCAAAGCTTTGGAATTGCTCTACCAGACACAATTTTAAGAGACAGAAAAATCAATCGTTGGTCTTTACTGCTCCTTTTTACCTCGTTGTGTGAGGTGAATAGGGACTTTTATAGGCTACAAACACAATATTCAAGCAGCGCGTCTGGCACAACGTGCCTGACCTGACCCTTACCCTCTCTTTTACCCCTTTGCTGGTGCCTGTGGCACAGTCTTGTCCTGGAGTCCTCTCAGCATTTTGCCCAGCCTCTGCCCAGAGGTGCTGTGTGGTGATTCCTGTCCTCGCAACAGGCACAACTACTCCAGACAAAAGTGTTGTTACCTCTTTCCTCGGCTTTCCTCAAATGTTTCAGAGCATGTTCACTTATATTGACCCTTTCTAAGACCAAAATGTCAAACCTGAATGTTTGATTTTGTATACCTGAGTCCCTGTCGTGGGGGTGCAACATTTATTCACGGCCACACTTTCCTGAGCTGGTTAATCCATACCAAGGGTGGTTTTGCTTCTCATTCTCTCATGCCTGGATCTCAGTGCTGCTCACAGTCCCTCGGAAATGATTTCTGGTGTTGACCATACTGCTTATTTCACCTTCTGGGGTAAACTGCCCTTGGTACCATTGCTTCCAGGTGTCTTCATTTGCTGTTGTTACTGTGCTATGAAGTTAATTTTTATGGAAGAGTTATTAGCAAAGAGTTGTTTAGTCACACAAGATCTCTGGGATTTGACTAGCCTGCTTAGCTACTCCACTACACCAGTTTTATGGAGATATGAGCCACTTTGGTTCGGTATTTTTTTCAGCAGAGAAGGAACAACACAAACCTGTACAAGCCCACGACAACATGGGAATTGCTTGGCACAGCAGCAGATGCAGAACACACCCTGGAGCCCAGGGCAGCCAGACCTGCTAGCCAGACTTCAACACAACCTTCTTGGAGAATTGAGGGCACCTCTGTGGGATGTGAGGATGAGAAATAGGCACTTCCATATGATCCTACTGCTGCACAAAGAGGGCTTTATTGTTGTCAGTGAGCACCAGACTAATGGGGAAAGCACATTTTTTTTTACTGCTCACAGAAAGGCTTTTTGTCTTTTCTGAGACAGTTTGACAAACCCAGGATCATGCAGGCAAGTAAGCAGCCTAAAACACCCTTTATCCTCATGTAAAAAGAGTCCATGAGCTGTCTCAAACACACAGAGGAAGACTATTCAGCTGTAATTCTGGATTTCTGACAATCTAGCTAAAATGTGACAGACACAGATATCCAATATGTCAGTCAGAACCTTCCCAATATATTAATGACTAAACAGAGCACTTAGGAATGAAAAGACTCTGTTTTCTCTCTTGCTGGGTTTGGGTAGGTTTGGCCTTATAGCTGTTTATATAAATATGAAATGGTAATCTAGCTAGTAATATAAAAGATGATGTTTATTTTTGGGATGCCCCGTGATATTAGGATCCTCCTATGTACTTGGACACATGCAAGAAAACTACTGCTCAGGGACTGACTGTGGGATGGAGTGAAAATCACTGCAGGGTATATCAATGAAGAATAAATGGCTCCATGAAGGTTATTTGTGAGTTTTGGTGGGTCTGTGATGTCAAGTGAGAGGCTACAAATTTTTGCAGTCAAAGAAATAAACAGGTTTATTCTCTGCTTGAAGGTTCCTGGTAAGAACACATAATAATCTACTTTCCAAGAAAAATCCCTTGGCAAAACTATGGATTCTTAACAGAAGTTCCATTTATTTGTTCACAGACTTGAAGTTTTTTAGGCAGAGTTATAAATTCATAACAGTTTTCCTGAGTGTTGAGATTTTGCATTTGGGAATACAAGTGAAATGCAAGATGTTCACAGTCAAAATTACCATTGTATATTTATAAGAAGGGCTCAGAGTTGTGACAGCATTTGCATATAAAAATCCAAGATATTTGTGTATTCCTTAAGAACATAATTGATTGCGTGTCTCTACTCTGCATTCAATTGCATTTTAATCTTGGCTGACAATTTCTGCCACAAATTATCCCCTATGCAATTTGCTATCTCTGATCAAATTTTGAAAACAAAATTACTGGCTTTGTGCTGTGTATTAATAATGGATGTGATGCAATTTAGATGCAATCAAACATTTAAGCTAATATTAAAAGAAAACAACCAAAAAACCGGGCACAATATCTGGATAGTATGTCACAAAAGTGCAATACATTTAAGATCATGGGGAGTGTAAAGGAAGAACAGTGGATTCGGAGAACAGTGGATTAAAGACATTATTTAGCTTTTCAGGGAAGGAATTGATCTTTTTAACTGGTATTCCATGGTGTTGTATAACAGCCTCAGCTCTTTCCAGTCAGTCAGGGCTGGGATAGACAATGCAATAACTCCCTAGAGGAGATTTCTTGATGACAACTGCCTGACACTACTCCTATATGGTCTGAAGCCAGAGGACCACTGGCACTGGGAAAAATCATATGAAAAAATAGAGTGTGAATGTGCGAAGTGAAAGAGCAAGAATGACCCAGGCCATTTCCTCTCAGTGAGTCATTTTGAGTCCCAAAATGTGCTACTTGGCTGGACTTTCCATTACTCTAACCCAGGATGAAGAAGTTCCTGGTGTGAGTGCCATGGCATAGAGTACTTTGTAAATGATGTTACAAACACAAAGAACTGGATAATTAATGCAATTGAAAATCCAGCAATTGCCCAGATAAGACTGTTGAAAGGTAAAGTAACATTATTAAAATTACTTTATTAGTAGCTTGCTTGGTTTATTCATATCAAAGAATTAATGCAGTTAAAAATGCAGATTTTTTTAGGATCTAATCCAACTGTCCTGTGTCAATAATATACATACTGTATAGATCGTATCCCAGACCTGTAAAGAGAATTTAAAAACCTCAGGCTGCAGATCAATGCTTTGTTATATTTGTAAACATTTTGTTTCTATTCAGTAAAATGCATTATTATTTAAATCTCTAAGTCTATCAAGTGTGAGAGCCAGTGAGCAGTATCTAATACACACATACCCTACTGAATGGTTTTCTGGCATCTTCTTGCTAAAAATGTAGAAAAGTAATTTATTACAAAGCTCCATTTGTTTGGGTAAACAGAAATACTTTAATATAAGTCTGTCACTGAAAATGAAGAAATAGTGTATTGAAATGAACACAGCTTTGAAAACAGAGATGAAATGGAATTAGAGGCAATTACAATCCAGCTAATCTGAACAGACAGCACATCTACACAGCAAATTCAGAGTAAATAACTTCTGCTCATCTTGTGACTGCTGTTTCCTTTCTTCACTGTCAGTCTAACATGCTAAAGCAAACTTTCGAAAAATTGGTATTCGAACAGATTGTTGGAATAATCCAAATTAATCCTGCAAAACCCCTCAAAGTCAGGTTGACAAAGTAAGTGTTGTCATGGTCTGGGATGATCCTAAGGCTGTGTTTACTCATAGCCCCATCCATGCTGCCTCTAGACCTGGACATCTGGGGGTCTCCAGGGCAGACACCCCAGTACCAGAACTGAGTCAGCTCGGAGCAAGACACGGAGTTCCTTGGTTTGTGCATGGGCAGGACCTCACTAAACACAACCCAAGTCTGAAAGAGAGTTAGCTGCAGGACTACACTTTCCCCTGGGAATTGAGGCACACAGAGTTCTTTTAATTTATTGCTCTCCAAACAACCCTCTGTTTCACACCTGGAGGCATAACCCAAAGCAAAAATGCACAATTTCCTACGAAACAACCCTACTCTTTTATAACCATTTCCAAAAGGAAAATTGCCATGCTGTGTATTTGTTTCTAATTATAAGCTTGTTGCTTACAAATAGCTATTTTTAACAGAAAAAAACCTCCTTATTTCACACTCATATCCAGAAGCAGGAAGTTACACAAGAATTAAAGAGCCTTAATTTATCTTCTACAAACCTGGTGGGTAACTAACGAAAGAGATTTTACCTTCATATGCCTCATTTTATTTCTTCCACAAATGGAAATAAAGACACTCTTCTTTTCCTTGTAGAATCTTCCAAAATCTTGTAATAAAATGTTCTAGAAAAGAGCCTGTTACTCCTGAACTGATTGTTCTGCACTGTTTTCTGTCAGAAATGTGTGTGTTTGTGACAGACAACTGGAAGGAAGCTCTTAAATCAGTGAGTCCAGTCTTCTGCTTGAACTGTATCATCACTGTATCATTTTTTTCCAGAAGACAATTGACCTCTATCTTGAAACTACTTAGATGCCTTCTATTGAAAATCTCATCAATTGCATATAATGATGATAAGGAAATTTTTCATTTTTGTTATTTTGAACTTAAATGCATTCCTGCTCAGTTTGCATCCATTTTGGAGTTTACCAAGGCTTGGGTTTTGGCTTACTCCCTCTTGCTGTAATACTGTGCTTTGGTTTAAATATCTGTTAATGAAATGTGTTTATCCCTTATTGTACATCAAGGGGTGCACACAGTGGTGAATGCAGGTCTGCAGAATAGCAGAGGAAGCCTCACAAAAGCCACAAAAAACTTTAATACTTCTCACAAAAACCATTAGTATTTTTTTAACTGCACTGAAATTCAGTCTGCCAAGCAGGCAAAACAGACAAGCAGCCTTTGCTGGAAATATGTCTCCCAGCATATTTTAGGAGCACTCTTACTTTTTCATGCCCACTTCCCCGTGGTGTGTCAGAAGATACCTGTGCTCACAAAACACCATTTCTCTGCCTCTTTCAGTTTCAGCTGATGAATTCCTTATTACTGCAGAAAGACTCCTTAGCCACATGGTCTTTCATTTTATACACCATTTAATTTAATCTCACTGCAATCCCCAGCATCATGCTGCTCTTGCCGACCTGCCTGTCTGCTGGCAAAGTCACAATATCAGAGTTCTATCACCACATACTTGGTTTTGAGCTAAGATAATGAAAACACTAGTAAGTTAATCTTAGGAGCAATTTCTGAGGATACTCACTTTTACCTTTCCCTGGTGACTTACCCTCTGGAGAACACCATTTTCATTTTGTCTTTGAGCGGCTCCCTACCTATCTTAAAGTAATTACCCTAATACATTACCCACGTCACAATTAGCTCTCTTGTTCTTCAGTCTCACTATGATTCTCCTAATGTAAAATGCCTACTATATTTAATTTAAAAAATAATTTTAGTTTTCAAAGAAAATTCATTATTTTCTTACAGAAGGTAAGGTAATATTGACAAAAGTATCCTGCCTTTATTTATTTATCTCTGTGTCTTTTTACATTTTTTTCTATCAAAATTTGTTTCAAAGCAAATTTAAACATCCAAGTTGGGCTTCCAAATTTTAATGAATTAGTTTTCCTAAATACGCCTAGATTCCCCACATCCAAGAGTTAAAAACAGACATTTCAGAAATTCTTCAGAGGAGAAGCCTGTCTGCCTTACTAGGGTATTAAAACACAGACTAAAAGTCTTCAAATACCATTTAAAAACTGCACAAAATATTTTATGTAATTTTATATCTTTGACTTGTTTTTCTTCTTTTCATCCTTCTTAAATCTGTAAAGGTTTTTTTCCCCCTACAATTTCCCCTCAGAGTGAAATTCATCTCAAAAAATCTTAATTGTCCATTATGTCTAGTATAAGGCAGTGGTTCCAAATTCCCTTACAGTGAAAAGAGAGACCAGGTCTTCTCAAAGTAGCCACCCTAAAGCACTGTTCAAAATAGGTGAGATGTATAAAATTCATCTGTAACATATTTCTTTCCACTGACTACACAAGAAACTAGACTGTTACAATGAAATGAAATGCTTAAACAGTTAACATTTCAAATGGTTTAAATTAGGCAAGATTAATCCCACCCTAAAAGATTGTTTTTCCTTTTTATATTACCTAGTGTTTAATCAGATTAACTTTTAAAAAGAAAATTTTACTACCTTAGCTGTCTGTTAAGTTCCTTTGTATTAGGTGTCTCTCCTACCCATTATATAATTTGTCTATTTGTTGCTATTCAAGTAGTTGTTATTCATCCATGTTTTTGCATTCTCTTCATTAAAAAAAAATAGGAGAATCCCTAATATTAACACATATATTATCTGTGTTCATACTGGCTCTTCCCTTGTTCTCTGCTTTGACTGATTTTCATTTTTGTTTGTTAATGTTTTTATTGTTTGTGTGCAAATAGATTGGTGTGGTTTAGTACATTGCTGCTGTACTCCAGTGCTCTATGGTTTCTATCAGAATTACAAAAAAAAGGTCAGATCCATAAAGAAGTATTGTCAATATTCAAAAATCATTATCCTGGATCAAAAAAATCAACCAGCTTCAATTTAAATTGAAGAGATTAATTAAAAAAAAAAAAAGTTTTAAGGTCTATTTGCCTTGTGGTTTTTAAGTCTTTGAGAATTACAACCCAATGATTTTTCTCCCCAGGCATACAGAAAATGTGAAATATCCATAAATGCCAAGAAGAAAAAGAGGGAGAGGGAAAACAATGGAGGGGCTACAGAATAGCATGACTTACAAAGCTAAAGCTTTAAATTTCTTGTTTCATGTTCAAACACTGAGTAATGGCAACAGTGCATGGAATATTGTTACTTGGTTTTCCCAACCTCTTTCTGTGGATGATAATGTTGTCAAATAATCCTCCATATATTTCTGTGAGTTTTTAAAATCTCCACTGATCTCACTTTGATTGGTTTAATAAATACTACATTTCAGAGCACCTTAGTCCAGCTGCTAGACATTCCCCACAGATAAGCCTGCTTTCAGTTTTATTCTGAAGTAAATCTATTCTGTTGAGGTCGACTTGTCTGTTAGAGAGTTTGACACATTGACATCCCCTCTGAAATATCCCATTGAAGTTGAGAGCTTCATGCAATTTTTATACATGCCTCAATCTCTTAAACCTTTTCAGAATGCTGGAAGCATGTGTGTACCCAGGCTGGGTAATGAAGCAAGCCTTACTAAATTCCCTTTAAATGTCTGTCTTAATCCAGGTGATTGCTAAGAAAAGAATAGCAAATAACTGTTCGAAAAATGAGCTACAATCTTGGGTTCTCTAAGAATGCAAGAAAAACATACCCTGACAGGTGGGTTAAGAGGCATGCATCTGTTCAGACAGGCACACAGAGGTGGGTGAGCCTGGCATCCTCCCTATGCCATCAGTGAGACCCCTAATTAGACAGGTTAGTTGTTATTATTATGATATTTATGCTACATAGCACCAGGAGCCTCCCACTGAGAACTCAGCAAGACAATACTGGTGGTCTCAACACATTTCCAGCCTCAGTGGTCAGAGGAGTGCAGATAATTGCATTATTTGTGGGCAGAGACCCCAAGATGGAACAACTTCCTCTGCAATTTGTAAATGTGCTTTGAGGAGGGTCATGCTGTATGACTTCTGATGGCCAGACCAGTTTGGGTGTTCTTTTCCAATGTTGCAGTCGTGTTGTGATCTCGTTGTGTTGTGGTTGTGCTGTTGCATTCTCAGACTCTCCAATAAGACAGAATTTCTGTGACTTTTCTTTAAATTCTGAGCTGAGTTATCAGAGGTATGTGGTGTACACAGCAACTGTGCCCAGAATAGCTATCTCAAATTTTCAGCTAATGAAAAGACCTGTCTTTCTTCCTGGCATTTTCACTTATATTTGTCTCTCCTTTTAGCCTACTGTTAGAGACTTGTGGAGAAAAGGAATGCTTCCCAAAGAAAGACAAATGAGATAAGCTATCAAATTAGTTCATTTCACCTGCTTTTGTTCAAGTGACAGCTCAAAAGGACAGCAGGCTAAATGACTCAGAGGTGTGAGAAGAATTTGAGCACAATTTCTTATCTTTGCACCCGTTATATAACCTTTGTTTTGTGCTGTACTTCAGAGACTGTCTCATTAAATAAATTTCCAGATATTTTATTATTTTCTTTACTTACATCTATTTTTAATTCCTTTTTCAACACGTAAAGATTCATTTTTGACAGACATCTGAGGATAGTTCACAGGATTTTTATATACCTCTATATCACATGCTGCATACAGAGCAGAGGCACCTGTTTTAGAGCTGCTGTCTTAATGGTTTTTGTCAACTTTTGGCCCCTACACTTTTTTTGGATTTGAGCTCTGCTGGCAAGTCCACATGCATTGTATTCTCTCACATCTTTGTGTTCTGACTCAATTTATCTAGGTATTTGTGACTGGGATATTTTGGTATAATTTTTAGTTTTCCTTTTCTCTCCCTGTCAAGGTCAGATTTTAGGAGCCAGAGTAGCAGAGCCAAGCAGCAGAAAACTACTTCCCTCTACCTCTGAAGGTTGCAGGAGGTACAGGCAGAAAAAAACCACATGAGAGCTGCTTATGAATGACAGACCCAGATCTGAGACTCCTGACAACTTTTATCTGTGCTGTTTGAACTGAATCAGATTGGGCATCAACTTCATCCACAATTAAACAAGAAGCTGAGTTTAATAACAGCACAAATGGAAACTGCAGTGATGGCCTGGCATAAGAAGGTGCAGAATAAGCCATTGCAAACCTTGAAAATAGGCACACAGATCAAAAACTTAGATATCCTAATGGCCTGCACCACCTATTCTGTAAGTATTGCATAGATGTTTCCTTTTTAGTCTAATTATTACACCATTGTCCAAAACTTAATGGGAAAGAAACATATATGTAAGTATATGATTCACTATCCATCAGGTATATGCATTTTTGCTTATCTGGCATAAGAATGCCTACAGTGGGTCAAAAGATCTCTTTTCCAGTAGCAGCCAAAAAGCTTGGGGCACTGTGAGGGATCAGGACAAGTATATATGGCCTTTTTCTGATGTTTCTCCCAATTCATTACTATCTGCCCTTCAGGCACGTCCTGAGATGGGAAGTGTTTCTATGAAATTAGCAGCTCCTGGTGTATTTCTCTTCTGTGAACTCCTCCAGTCTCTCCAGGAAAGCCATGGAAGCTTTTGCCATCCGTGACTTGCAGTGGGGAGTTCTGCCTCTCAACTGCAGCACTGCCTGCAAGAAGAATCTCTTTTTCCCTTTGAGATTAATTTCTGGAAACTTCATTCCATGTACCTACTACCATACTACAGTGTCTTCAGGAGCTGCTCTGGGAAAAACTGGTAAATGGAATGCAGCACTTTGTAGGAGGCTGTAAGTGTTTTATAAAGTCAGGTCCCAAGTCAGAGCAAGTGAGAGCTCCACCTCTTCACCAAAAGTCTGAAGAGCATGGGAAGAGCAGCCGATGGAGTAAGGGGAAGAAGGTTTGCCTCCTGTGTTTAGAACTGGTATGGTTAAGGATAACTCTGACACCTCTTCTGCTCTTTTGTCAGGTTCAGTATGCTTCTGGTTTCATAGTTTGGGAAAACAGATACTTCAAGGAGTGCTGCATTTAATAAACATTTTAATGCTCACAATAATGCTGCAGCTATGTCATAACCAGGAAAGATGAATTTTAATAATTTAATAGCAAAGTTCACAGTGTTGCCTCTGCCAGTAATACTACATGTGGACTTCCCTAGGGAAAAGGACAGGGAGACAGGAGGACAGTGGTTCTGTTGCCATCACTGCTGCTCCATGCTCCATAGGTGATCTCTCCCTCTATAAGCTCCAGTTCATCTTCCCAGCACCAAGAACTCAGCCAGGTGGATCATTATACTGAAATGCCTGGTCACCAGGGTTCTAAGGTTTTGGGTCAGTGGGAGATGGCAAAACAGTGCCATTGAGGACTGAACCCAGGAGGTGCAGAGGCCAACCCTTCCCCTCCTGCCCTACCAGCAAAGGCTCTGGGGTGCCTTGTGGAGAGGTGAGTGTCACCAGGGTCCTTGAACCCCAGATATCTTTGTGTTTGTTACCCAACAAATAATAGTTTCAGGTGTGTATCAGGTATCCTTCTTGCTGTCTCCAGATTTGAAGATTATCAATGTGCGTCAGAAAAAGGGTTGATGCCTATTATGGTTCAGATACTTTCATCCAATCTTCTCTTATTTTATCAAAACTTGAGGGATGTGTTTCCTTGGCAACCTGTAATTGTTACTGGAAGACCATTGCAGTCTGATCCTAAGAGAGCTGTCAGAAGGTGAGATGGATTTATAGGTCACCCAGCTTATCGCCTTGGCCAGCAAGTACCTGAATTCTATTCACATTCTGCTTGTTCTTATTTTTCTCACAATGTACCTTCCACAGGTAAATCTAAGCTTTCTCAGAAGAAAGGGTGGATGTTTCTGCTGTGCTTAGCAGAAACCTGAAACCAACACAGTGTTTTTCCTCCCATGCAAAAGATTTTTCTGCTGAGTTGAGCCTCTCCTCTGACTTTCAAAATCCACAAGACAACTTCCAAGCCAGCCAGTTTTGCTTCAACTTAGAGAGTCACAACAGAGTTGACATATAATACACAGACTTATCCTGTTTTACATCTTTTTGTCTTAGTCTGAAAAGCTCAAATATTATTAATAAATAATAATTTCCATTCTAATTCTCCTGTATGCACCATTCAAAAAATGCAAAAGAAACCCCTGAAGACCTGAAATAGGGAAAGATTTGCCATATCCGTGTTTTTCATTGCAACTCTGGGGTTTTTACAGAACTACAGATACCTCCTTTTGCAAGCAAATTTAGCCCTGCAAGGCTGGATAGCAGGGCAGTTTTTCTGGGTTGTATCCCATCCTCTTCATTGCAGAGCTGCAGAATGTTGATGGGCCATAGTGAGGTTCAGAACGTGCAGCCTGCAAAAGGCTCCAGTTCTGGCATCTTAAACTGCATGTAAGATGCAACTGTTGTTCCAACAAGCAGAATGAAAGATTTAGTACTTAAATTTATCTTTGATGGTCAAAAAAATTCAGGAGCACAAGGTATCAGGCTTTGACAATATTTTTATACCAGCAAAATGTAGCCACGAATCTAAAACTCAGTTCCTCAAACCTCTACTTAAAGAGTGTCTGCCCAAATTTTTGAGTCTCTTCTTTATTAATTTATGCAGTGTCTTCTGACAAACTCAGTTTTTAATGGTCGTTTCAATGCACTGCAATTCACGAGACACTGATCCTCATGAGTCATGCTTATTTACTGTGTTATAAAGGAATTAGTTTTTCTTTCTCCCTCTCCTTCTAAACTTCACAGTTTCTTTTTCAGGGAGATCACCAGCATGAAAGAAAACCTAATGGTGGGCCAATGGGTGGAAGGAATTCAGTTCTTAATATACCATATCAGAGACTGATGGCAAGGATGCAGATGGCTTTGGGGATCATTGGTAGGCAAATCATTAGTCTAGTCCTGCAGGCTTATATGATTTGCTATGCATAACTGAAGATAGATTGATTTTTCTAAAAGTTAAGAACAACACCAGTGTGTTAATAACACATTGAAACATGTCATTCCTTATAGGCTACTATTAAACTGAGCAGTGTTTCACTTCCCTTAATACTGCAGTTATGCATTTCCTGGGAGAGTTCTTTAAAGGTAGTGATTAAAGAGAAGGAAAAGAAAGTCAAAAGCTAAACTGAAAGTTTCTCTGGTAGTTCAGTTTTTTACCAGTGTTTACCAGGTATTGCAGGAAGAAGTGCTTCTTAGTACTGAACACTTATAAACTGCATGGCACTTAAAAATAAATGCTGAGAAATTCAAAGGTGACTAAGGATTTGGGACAGTAATTTTATAAAAAAACCCCTGAGATTTATATGGAGAAATACTTAAAAACCTGTGGGGGATATTCAAAAACCTCTGCCACAGAGTTTATTGTCCAGGTGATGCCTCAGACTGTTTGTGATTGGCAACAGAAGGAAATAGCAAAGAGAAGACCTGAGGGAGGCATTACTAATAATCTCTGATCAAAATGTTGGAAAACACAAATTGAAGTTCTAGCTAATAAAAGGACAGATTCTTTAGTGTGACACCCTGTAGAACAGAGACCTGCTCTGAGTTCGCTTCAGGGCTTCCCAACAGACCAATATGTTGGTGATGGAGACTGCAGGAGGTGTATTGGGGATCTGCCTGGCTGATGGCTACCCTTCCTCTGGAATACAGAACTACATTTATAGCCTGAATTTATCTAATTTCAGTTTCCAGTCACCAGAGTTTGTAGTGCTTCATTCACTACATTCAAGAGCTCTTGTCACAAGTCAAGTTAAAATGGAAACAGCAATCTCTTCATTCTAAAGCTTTTTGAAACCACTCAGTGCAAGCACAGCTCCTCCAGCTCCGACCCATCTGGGATGGATCCTGTGCCCTTCTCCTCATCCCAGACACTTTTGCTTCCTCCTGTCCATTACTGTTATCCCCCAGTAGGTGTGGTGTAGGAGCTGGTCCTCTGCTCTCACAGCCCTGGTGAACCGGACATCTGAGGCAAAGAACACATGTTTAGGACAAAAGTTTTCAAAACAAAGAGTAAACATTTCTATTCTGTTAATCCAGTTTCAGGGCTATTTACCATCCCCTAATGCAGGCTGGTCCCTCACTGCCCTCATCAGGGCTTTGACAGGAAACGTTCATCAGCCCATCCAAACTAACCAAGGCAAACGTGGAACAGTTGTTCTTTCCAATTTTTTTTTTTTTTTT
>VXAC01007003.1:621904-636437 GCA_013399225.1 Rhipidura dahli
GGCTACCTTTTTTCATTTAATCTAAGTCAGTTTATTTTATGTAGAAAACATCTTCAGCTCTGGAGACAGAGGCACTCTGTTCTATTCTGCAATCAGTATCGGGGTACTAAGGGACAAGACAATGAGTTTATGGAAGTTTCATAATGAAATTCCAGTATCTCTTGTTCTGTTGTCATTGGCTTTACTGGTCCAGGAGGAGAATTTATGCATGCTGTTCTCTTTTTGTAGCATATTCCTAATTCAGGATGGCCTTTAGCTGTATTTCACCATTCTACTCGACATTTTGAATGCAAAAACATGCCTAAACTGAGGAATGTATTGGGACCTTTTTGGTATTAAGTTAAATTGAAAATCTGCACCATGGAAGTGTTATTTGCATCAAAAAAAAAAAAAAAAAAGAAAGCATATTTTCCTTTTGCACTTTTCTTCTAAAAAGTGCTTTAAAAATATTAATAAATTAATCCCACGGTGATTCTGGCATTCAAACTTTGATTAAAACTTTCTGTAAATGTTAATGTGCCACTGAACTTTGAAAATGTAGACTACTGGAAAATGTACTGAAACCCTGTAGACTGGATTGAAAATGTAGACTGTACTGAAATTTGTTCTGTCAAAAATGCTCTGTCTGAAGCATAAAAGATAAAGAAGGACATAGTGCTCTCCCTTGCAGAGTTGTATGAATTATTTGCTATGATTATTTTTGTTGAATATAGATATTTTATCTCTTTGCTGAATGTTTCAGAGAATATAGGTTTCTTTCTTTCAGGTTTCTTTATTTCTATTTAATCAAGGCATGTACTGGATGAATGGGAGCTGTGAAATACTGCTACAAGCTGGAAATAAGTTCCACGTGATCAGCCATATGGATCATGTGGTCTGGTTATTTTACCTGAAAAAAACAGTAACTGAGGCAAGGAAAACTCAGAAGAAAAATACTCCAGAAAATTCCCCCCTCCCCCCCACCCCCACCAAAACCAGCAAAAATTGATACTTTTAGCATCTTTGGAGAACTGACTGGTTCTCATAACAAATGGTGAATATGGGAAGAGAGAAGTGTCATTATACAGATGGCTTTTTTTACAGTAATGTTTGTTGTGGAAAAGAGGCAAGGTCACAGCTATCCCAGCCAGAAGTGGGGAAAAAGGCTTAGCTAATAGGTACAGGCCAGGAGGAAGACTACTGAGGTTCATGTAGCCCTTGGACTATAACTCCTCCAAATGGCCACCAACAATAAGGCCAAGAAGAGCTGGAGTGTGCTTGGAGTGACTACTTGGCTCTGGGGAAAACAGTCAAGACCATGGGCTCCCATGTGGTTTCTACTTAGTCCTGCCAGTGAGAGGGAAGGGCTTGAGGAGAAGGGGATGGATCCTGCAGGTCCACAGCCAGTTCCATAGCTAGCACAGTCAATAAGGGAGTATTTTGTTGACAGGGTCTTTAAAACCACTGGACCCTGTTTGAGGATACAGGATCAGTACAGAGTGATGGGACAGACCTGACCTGGCAGCCTTCTCTGATGAAAGGATTGTGTTTCTGGACGAGAGGAGAGCAGTGGCTGTGTCTCCCACAATGTCTTTGGATGCAAGGTGGACAAGCAGATCGTTTTGATAGTTGGAGAGCAGTGTTTAATGGGCTGTAGTCCTTCTGGAGGCCAAGAACCAGGGGAATAACACATCTCTATCTGAAGGAGGAGAGAGAATGCCCCCCTCAGCAAGACTGCAGGTAGCACCAAACCTGGGGTGCAGAAGGGATCCAGTACCATGTGACAGGGAAGGCTCTGCCCATTCTGCTGCGTTGCATGCTTGTACCTGTACAGTTATAGGCAGACAATGTTGCTAGAAGACTCCTCGTGCTTCTTTTGCCCTGGACTTTTCAGGAACAAAGGGACATAATGATGATTTGAGTTCTAAAACCTTTGTTTTAGCTAACTTTCCTGCTTCTTCTTCTTTCCCTCATTCTGGTTGCTTTGAGTATTGCTCACAGGCAAGATGAAAATGAGAACTCTGCTCACATTTGGAAACTGAAGAGGCAGATGATGAATTTGTCATTTACAAAAAGCTTTTACTTCTGTTCTTGGTACCCAGAAGAAAGAAATGCATCCTCTTGAAACCAGCAGAAGTGCTTTCTTTAGAAGGTTTCCCATATAGCCCTTCAACTCCCTAAGACTCACTCAGACTTCTTTTGCCCTGAGGTCTTTTTTTGTTCTTTGAGGTTGGGGATTGGAGGAGAGGAAGTTAGAGGAAGCTGGAAGTTTTGAGGTTTGCCTCTTGCCTGCTCCCTCTTCTCTTGTTTTTCTTGCTTTCTTTCCTTCTCATTGTGTGTTTTGATGATGTATGCTTTTGGAGCAGCAAGGTGCTTCTGGGAATATCTGTTGCTATTCAGATGCCTGGAGGAAAAATCTTTTGTAGAAAGTTGCTGAAGTTACTATTAAAATCATGTTAATTTTATGTTCTTGCGCTTTCTAACTTTAATCATCTCTGATACACTTAAGGGCATTATGCTGGTCAAGAAGGCTTGTCTATTGCTTGGCCTGCATTTGGGTTGAATATGCACAGAGATTTTTTTCCTTTTAGGAGGTTCAGGGACTCGAGAGATGTGGGAAGAGCAATTGCCAGTGAAAACTGAGGCCGAAAAGTTGTTGACAACATCAGTCTTCTCCATGACAGCTGTTATCAGATCCCCTGTCTTATTCATGAGGAGGGATGGTGTAGTCAGCAGAACCATGCAAAAGTCCTTGGAGGTCTGCCACACAATGCTACCAGAAGATACAGCACAGAGCAGTCTCATTTTCTGGCACACACATATGTCCTGATGCAGAGAGGAATGCAATGCAGAGTTGGAATTAGTGCCATAATTGCTTTTGAAATTAGGATCCATAGGAACTTAATCTCAAATTTTCGTAAGTCACAATCAAAATGCATACATTGTTCAATACATGGAGGAAGGAGATTTCCTTGTGTTATTATTTGGGAAAGATACCCTTAAATCTCATTATACACAGCTTTTTCAGTGCAGAATTCCATACTATTAGGTGGCTCCCAGAGAGGACACTCCTGTGAAAATGTGAAACATCAAGTTTCAAATCCAAATGGCAGCAACTGTGGACAGTATGGTCAGATCTTCTCAAGTCAGCCCTCCTCAGCCTTGTAGGGGCCTGCAAGCCTCTGCAACGAGGTTTTAAGCTGCACATCTGGCACTGTGCAGCTGGCAATATAGCTTTCACCACAGCACTCCCAGGGGAAGCCAAGGTGACTGTGTAAGCACAAGACAGCGAGCACCCCATGGCCACGTTGGACAATCATATGCATTGGAGCTGACTCTGGCAGATCAGAACAGCATCTCAAGCTGTGCCAGCAGATTAGAGCACACATTATCCAAATTTACCTCAGGAGGTTGTGTTTGTAACCCAGCACTCTGTGCTGAGCTCTTTGCAAATGGGAAATCTGGCTTTGATTATTGCTTTGCTATAACTACTTGTTAAAACTGGAGGTTTAGCATTCAGACTTCCAAAAGAGTAATGCAGGGCTGGAGTTCCTTATGTTCTTCATCAGTCTTGCAATATTTGTTAAGACTGCACAGATGTAGGAACATGATTGTTCCATGTGCCTTTGGCTTGATCTGTAACCACAGCTGGGTGGGTGCAAGTGCCATGGGGTTCCCTTTGCCCATCAGTGCCAAGAGACTCTGTGTGTGTTCCTACTTCAGCCTCTTACCTTGTGGCATGGAGCAGAGCAAGTCAGAGACCTCTAATGTTTTCTCTGATTCTGTCAGCTATGCTGGTCATGGACACCAGAAATTAGGGAAGTATTTGTTCCCATGCAATAAAAGGCAGTGCATTTTAACACACTCAGAAGGAGGGAATCAGGCACAAATAACAATTCTTTAAATTACCTGACTAAACTTCTGAAACTACCCAGAGAATGATTTGATGGTGCTGGATTTTTCCCCCATCATTTGATTTTTGTGGCCATGCATTACCTCACTGGCATGTTCAGTGGAGTCAAAAAATAACAGGCCCACTCATGAGCTCTGACAATGTTACGTGACATGCTGCTATTAAGCTTCTGCAGCAGTGAGAAGTGATTTTTTAGTATAAGGATTGCCTCTTGGTGCTACAAGTAGTCACAGGGTCCCCTGAAGCATTATTTGTAAACAACTGTCTTTTCTGCATAAGAAAAGTTCTTACAGCCTAGAGGGTGTTTTATTCTCTGCAAGGAAACATACTGATGCTTCTTGCAAAATACAGTCATAGCACTGACTGATTGTGCAATTGCTCCAAACAAGAAATCCTTTCCTATAATGGAAAATCCTGATCAAATTTAATTCTTAGAGCTGAAAATCATCAGTGATTAAAACTTCAGTGTCTAGACCAAAGCAATATGTTTTAATGATAAACAAATTCAAATGGTTGAATTAAGCAGCTGTATCTGTCTAATCCTCTTTGATCTTCAAATTGGTTCTCTAGCTCCTTTTCTAGTACAGTACACAAAGACATTAGTGGACTCTAATCTGGCAGTTAAGAGCATAACAATGTAAAATGGCTGGAATTTTAAGTAAATCAAATTCAGGCTGGAATACAGTGAACAGTTTTAATAGTGAATGTTGTACTTTTTGATCAAATTATTAATCATAAACTATATAAAATTATTAAATTACAGAGACAAAATGATCCAATCTAATTTTTAAAATGTGAATTCGCTGCCAGCCTTTCCTGTCCAGAACATACCACATTCTTGAAAAATATTTTAAATGCATTAAATCAGCAGCCACATGAGAAAATAGTAGATCCATCACTACTATGCAGCAATGAGCCTATTGCTCATGCACTACTCAATACATCTGTGCAAACTTGTCCCTGTTACTGAGTTGCCCCTAAATTGACAGAAGAGTTCCAGACCAGCTGCATTAAGGGCATTGCTGAAATGCCTCTTAAACACTGATAGGCTTAGGGTATTGACCACCTTGCCAGGAAGCCGGCTATGCTGTTTGACTACTGGTAAAGAAATATTCTATTTAATTAAAAAAAATATTTCCTAATGTCCAGTCTGAACCTCACCTGCTGCAGAGCTGAACCATTCCTACAGATTCTGTCACTGGATAACAGGGAGAAGAATTCAGCACCTTCCTCTCTACTTCCCCTCATCAGGAAGTTGAGGAGAGAGATGAAGCAGCCACTCAGGCTCCCTTTCTCCAAACTAGAAAATCCACAAAGTCTTCTCAGGTGTATTAACTTCAAAAAATGCTCATGCTTCAGAAGTTTGGAACTCTCCTAACTAGAAGTCTTTACCAACAGGTATTCCTTAGGGTTGGACACACAATTAAGTCCTTATCTCATCAGGATCCATCCAAGGCAGAAGGCATATCAGTAACCCTCATGTGATGGTCACACAGGTAATGATGGAGGCAGAATTGTCCATCATGGTGGCCACTTCAGAAGTTTTGCAAGAGTGAACAGTTACAAGCAAAGAATTGCAAAACTCTTCTGGGGAGCCTGGTGATTCAACAAACAAATTCCTCTTGTCCCGTCCATCAGCAGCTCCCTGTGTGCTCAGTCATGCTGAGGAATGCCACTGCTCATCAGAGTAATCTGCTTTCTGTCTTCTTTATTCAGAGCTCTTCATTTATTTCTGCAAGACACAGTGGCCACCCCTGTGAGGACAGGTTGTGAGCTGATTGCAAACTGGCCGGTTTGTAACCTGCTCAGCTGGTGCCATTGAAGAGTCTTCATTCAAGATTGTAAGGCTGCTGAGTCTTTCTGTTGCTCCTGGTGAGGAACATGTTACTCACCAAACTGACTCCAGACTGTCTGTGTTCAGTCCTGCACCACAGGGATTGCCTCAAAGACTGCAAACGGCAGACAAATGATAGCCTGGAACTTCCTCAGTGGTTAATGAGTTGCGTCCCTGTGATGAAAACATATGTTTAACACCAGCAACTGTTAAGACAGAAATATTTTCATGTGTTAAACAGAATGAAACATAACCACACACCAATCAGCTCTCTATGACAAATGAGATGAACAGAGCACTGAAGCTGAGATGCAGATTGGAGAAGTATATGAGCATGTGCAACCAGGCTGAGCCAGCTAGTTAATACAAAAGGTCATTACAAGGTTTATTTTTGACATGTGTTCCTAAAAGTCTAACACTTGAGCTAGCTTCACAACAAAGAAGACCAGATGCAATTCACACTTTGCAATGGTATTTAAAATATTTGCACTCACCACAAGCAGAAGGTTATTGACAGTCATTTTTTTTTGGACTCATTAGAACAGAACCTATTTTCTGCAGTATTCAACCATCCTTCTCCTGTCAGAATTGAAAGTAGACCATGCTGGCAGACTAAGACATCTGTTGATTGTACTGGTGATCTATGACTAAAAAAGCCGTGGCTAATCAAGGTGCAGAAGGTTAATGTGAATGGAAGCACAGAGTGTCCTAAGATGGTTTTGACTTTCCATTCTTTTGCACCTATTTGTTGGGTATTGCCCAAACTGCTAGTTTTGAATAAACAGGTCTGGAGCACTTTCTTTTTCATGAAATTCTAGTTTTGTTTCTCCAAAGCATCAGCGAGAAAAATCAGGTCTGTGGATTCTGGACAGCTTAGATAGCTTTTAGATTTGCTAAATAGCACATTACAACTTGTTTATAGTTGTTATTTCTTCACTGAAACCTAGATGGACTGGTTATCCAAATGTTCTCCAGTTCTGTCATATCTGCTGGAGGATGACTTGCTTCAGTAGACTATTCCAATGTTCAAAACCTACTGACAGAGGGGTACCAGAAAATAATTTGACTCATTTCATTTTCTTGATATCGCAATGACCACAGGCTGGCAAGGATCTTTGAAAGTTTCCAGGTCTCTGAAAGTTTGTAGGTGCTGTTAGTCCAGGTCTTCAACTGTGCTACCCAGAGGTGAGCAGTGTCAGGGCTCTGACTGCACTGAGAGGCTCTGCAAGTCCTTCCCCTCTCCCATGGATCTGGCTGCCTTTGTTCCAAGCCTGCCCTGGCAGAGTGTGGCTGGGTAACCTCAGCTCAGACATGCAGCCCAAGAGTTGTAAGACTTTGGGGCCTTCTTCACTGAGGACTTGTGTTAATGAGCTCAGTCCTTGCCTGAGTTTCGTTGCAGAGGTGCATGCATCCAGCTTTGTACCACACTCCCCACCCCAGCCTGGTGAGCTGAATTGCTGGCTTGGCCATGGTCCTGCCTTGCCACTGCAGACGTGTGTGGCAGTCACAGGGCTGTGGCAATGGACACAGCACTGCTCTGCCCTTGGTGTCTGAGTGCCATGGGGCACTGCTCCTTGGCAGTGAGGGGCAGCCGTGCTACAGTAGCTGTCAGCCTTGGCTCCCAAATCACCTTCTTCCATGAAGCAGCCCACAGCTGCTGCTCTCTGACAAGCAGATGGTCCAGACAATTTCAAAGTCTGCAAAGAATTTTTATTTTCAAGTACATAAAGCATTCAGAAATTAGTATTTGTATTGTTCCTGCATTTTCTGTTCTAAAACTGAAAAATGAGCATTACTCCATGAGCTGCCAGTAGCATATTTGCCTTTCAAGACTGTTTATCAGCTTGATGCAAAGATTTGCATCAAATCCATTTTTATTTGAATTAGGCCAAATAGGCAGACACACATTTTCCTCATGACTGTTCTATATGCCAAAACTGCTCAAGTTTAAAATCAGTATTTCATTATTGTGCACTTGTGACAATACAGCTACTAGCTTGTTTCCCAGCTTCTTTTACCTGCTGGCTGCACATGAAATCCTTTTCAATCCAACACTTCTCCTGTTGGAATTTAAGCTTGTTATTTTGGGATCTGTCAATTTAAAACATACCCACATCATACCAAAGGTTGCCTGGCATCCAAATGACACCATGACACCCAAGGCTGCTCGTGTGTGGGAGTATGTTCCTCATTTTGAGCAGTTTTGACAAACCGGAACCAAGCATTGAAATCCAGCTGCTGGACAGCAAAATTCAACATCAGGAGATCATAATTTTCAGCATTTTCAAAACTCTCTGTTAGTAATATTAGACATTTTTTGGCACTCCTCTGAATTGGTGCAAGAGTAAAAAGTCTACCGACTCTTAGTGGATGTGTTTAATCCATATTTGGGAAGTCTTGGAGAGAACAGGTTAAGAGACCTCTTGTTTTCAAAATTATAAACAAGCCCAGACTTTTTTTCTGTTACTACTGGTTTTATATGCCTATAGTAAGAGGGTAACTTTAATTAACACCAATTACAATTTTTTTTTGGATCAGTGTTGTGACATAGCTATTGCCCCAGATGTTATATTTCTGAGTAGGGTGATTTCAGAACCTCAAAGTAAAATGAATAATAAACATCTGTGTCAAACAGTTTGTCTTTACATGAAGGTTGAAAAATACCTTGAACTGCTAGAGCAAAAAGAACGTACATTGCTTTTCCAAGACAGCATCACAATGAAATTTGAAAACAGATAAAAATATTATGTGTGACTGAAAGAATGTGATGGACAACAAGACCACCTGAATATATAAGTGTGCCTATTAGATGCTCACAGGAATCAGAACAAAGCCCATAGATAATGAATGTTTTTAATCTGTGATCTCAAAGTAGGTATCAGATGTCCAGCAGGGAAAGCATGCAGATGAGGAATGGTGAAGCCTGGTGTGACCAATAATGAAATCATACATACCATGAAGAGATGAGATGTGAACAATGGAAATTAAGAAGACACCCGAGAAAGTGGGGGCTTTTCCATCATTTGGTGTCCTCAGCTGAAGATTTCTATTACCTTCAGGTGAAGATATTGATGTTTTTTGGGAAATATGCAATGGCCAAACAAATCATGTTTTATTCAAATACATGGTTATATGAGGAAAACAAGTACATTTTTTTTCTGCGGTTTTGATACAAACCAGAGAAAACCAGACACTCAATTAGATTTTAATTGGAAAATGGATGGCAATCTGTCAAACTCCTCTGAAAAAACCCTTTCTAAATCTGTCTTACTGGTGTTGTCATACTCAATTTTTTCCTTTAAGGAAAACAGATTGCTTGTTTCTTTATGGTAAATTACTGTACTGATGTACTCAGAACATCCCTTAATGGTGGTATAACCTAGTTAGATGCACTGTATTATCAAAATTTTCATTTCTGCATAAATTATTGGGCAACTGGACTGTTGTAGTTTTAGAGCACCTGCCCACCTTATGTCTACTTACTAAAATACGGATGCTGCTCCTTTAATTTTCTCATGTTCTTCTCTGGAGTTCAGTGTGCTGATGAATTTGTAGTTAATATTCTAATAGTGTAGTTTGTATTAGCTGAGCAGAATTGTCATGCATTGCTCCCACTTTTCATTTTTCAATGAAAAATACACTTCTGTGAGTCTGAACACTGCTTCCCAGAGAATTCAGCACTGACTGTACAGATGAGTAATGGTGTTGTACTTGGAGAGGATTCCTATTCCAACCACTGAAGTTAAAACAGAAATGTACAGAAGAAAATTTGAAGCATATCATGCTGGAATCAGGCTCCAGATGACTACAATCTCCTTAAAATTGAGGCAAATTTGTGGAAGTTCCTGTTAAATATTATTTTTAAATGATCACTGAATGAGTTTCATATCTGATTTATTTATACCTACAACTCTGAGGCAAAAAATTGCAAGCCAGAAAGAACTATAAAAATACAAATTATTCAAAAGTGGTAAAGCAAAGAATCACTGATGAAATGTTTTATTTTCCACTTTCAAAACCAACAGGTTTTTTTTCCCAAGTAAAGCCAAAGTTTGTTGCAAAGCTGAATTGTGACAGCCCTGGCTACACATTTCAGTCTCATCGAGGAGGCACTTTCCGACAGGGAACCCTTTAACCAGAAAACTCTGGAGAGTCTCTGGCCTTGGGGCAGAGTGGAGGGACCCACCCAGGGATGCTGACCTGCCTGGGCAGGACACCAGAGTGTTTGTGGCTGGGTTATGCCAGGACCCTCCCTCCTCACTGTGGCATGTTTGCAGAAGCTCTGCTCAGCTTTTGTGTCAGCTGTGCCTTTAATGCAGTGCTCTCCCTGATTTTTGTGGTCTGCTTCTCCTAACTCGATGTTCCCACTGTCCCTTAACATATAATTGTGTGCAGGGAGCTGAGGCAACCTGCTCTTTCTGAGGCTATTTTCCATGATAAACAAAACAACAACATGTAAAAGCTGCTAATCAATGGCACATCCCTCAGGAGAGGAGGTATTACCACAGTATTATCCCATTTTCTGCTTATTGAAAGATTCTCAAGGTCAGAGAGTCTGAGGCCTCCCTGGAGGCAGTGCTAATGCCAGACTGGCTGTGCATGCCAAGCTGCCAGCCCAAAGGTTATGTGCTACAGGCTTTGACTGCCAATATTGTTAAACTGCTGCTTTTCCTTCCTGCTTACTATTCCCCTGCACTGCACCAATTTTATGTCAGGCTTTTAAAAAGTCTCTTCTTCTCCTATCACCTGAATTTTTTGAAACGGTAGGTGCTATTTGTAGGTGAAGAGGCAGTCTATATATAAATACTTACATACACTATGAACAAAAAAAGAGATGGGTTGAAGGAGCTATATCAGGAGGATAAAGCACTTGAATTCAAGAATTTAGAAGAGTAGGACTATCTGTGTAGTTTTAATTTATTCTCCTGCCCTCCTTATATAAAACTGAAGTGCTGAAGTGATTTAAGTTATTGTATCTCAAGAGACTTGTAATTTATTCATTTTCTTTTATTAAGCTCTGACTGAACCACATTTCTGATAACCTAGTGCAAACAAATCCTCTGTGCTGCAGTGCTCCTTCCAAGAATGGGTGTGATAATACACTGCTACAGAAACTGATAAGCAAGAAAGAGCATTGCTAAGAAATCAAACGTGCATGCTTTGTATGAGGAATTGAAAAACAAAGCTTCCGCTACAACATGGTCTTAAAAGAAACCTGTCATCCAGGTTGCTGTGCAACACACTGACAAAAGCAAATTCAGGTTGGCAGCTCCATTCCAAACATATTTTTAAATTTTTAATCTATTACACTTGAAAGGACCTGTGAATGTATTTGCATTAGGAAAGGCACATACAGAGGTTTAAAAGCTGTCTGTGTTCATAAGGTGGGAGAGAGCACTTGGGGCTGGGATTTTCTTTCTCTTCTGTCCACCCTCCACGTAAGAACAGCATCAGGTTGCTAAGGGCAGATAAAGAAGGTGTGCTACCTTCCCGGGCTGCCTGCTGGGTCCTAAGAGAAGGGGAACTGGGAGGGAAATGGAAGAGAATTCCTGTAAGCTCCTCATGACCAGCACATGAATTCTGCTGCCACTGAAATCAGAAAGTGCAACATTTTGCAGCGTTGCCATTGGGCTCCCTTATGGGCTGTGCCAGGACCTGAGGGTGAACACCTCTTCTAGGGTGGATTGAAGATGACAATTCAGAGCAAACTTGGGGGTTTTTTAACAGCTACTGTAGACAGTAACAGCCTCCACCCCAGTTCAAAAAAAAAGTTTGAGTTTCAGAGAATATATTGATGGGAGAAGGGGCTGGATGATCATTCTTCCTTTGTGGAAGGATGTGCTTTGCATGAGGCTGTTGAACTGAAACATCACCATCAAACCTGTACCAGGTGCTTGAGAGGATTTGCTCCTGAGGCTGGTACAAAGAGTTTCCATCTCTCTATCCCAGATGGAACTGTAAGTTAGAAAATCTTGCACTGACCCAGCATCTTTGCAATTATATTTTTTATTCTCCCTCTGTTCAAACATTGCATATTGTAGTCACAGGGTCAGGTCACTTTAAAAAGCATGATTTTCAGTCAGTGCCAGTTCACTCAAAGAATTTCAGATGCAGAGTTTGAACAGCTGCTTTTGCTCTAATTCTCTGAGCAAATGTTGCAGGCCGCAAATGTCTGTGTTTGTGTCACAGGTGTTTACAACTCTGTACATGGAGAGAACCTGTGCCAACAGGAAGTGACATCAGCTTTCAATGCTCAGAAAGATCTATTTCCTGTCTTTCTTGAAAATCCACAGCAAAATCTGCCCAAGATCTTCTGTTCTGAAAGCTGAAAACTAAGCATTGTTGGAGACTTAAGGAAAATGTTAAGATACACACAGAACATTAACTGTAGCTCATTATGATTTCACAAAGTAAATTTCAAAATATTTAAATTAGATTTGCAAAAGTGGATTTCTTCAAATTCAGGGTTTTATCTCTTCTGCTAATTTTGCATGAAAACCAGCTATTTCTATAATTATATTTTGTAGTGACATTTCAAATATTGTTTACTTAATGTTCACAGCAGACATGAGAGTAAATGGAAGTTAGAATAAAACAATAGATTTAAAAACCTTTAATACAAACTGTTCCTATTTGTTCAGATTTTCATCTTCAAAAAATAGTAATTAAGGATGAGGTGATGAGACAGCACATCACATCCAACAAAGCAGACTGAAAAGTCAATTCTGCAGATACAGATCTCCTCAGAACTCCAGCAGACAAATTGCCTTTCATAAAGGATACATGGGTGGAAGGTTGACCACACAGCTGGATGACTGTCACTAGTGTGACCTTAGACTTGCAACTTATTCAACCTCTTCACTTCTGCAGTCCTTTTCACAGGCAGTGACTGGGGCTCCTTTCAGCAGCCAAGGGATGAGCTGGTCAGTTCTGTGGAGCAGCAGCCTGTTGCTGGGTGTAGAGACATCAACACACCCAGGGTTCATATATTTTTCCTCTTGGAAACTTCCATTTGCTGTGCTGGGGTTCCTATCAGAAACTGATGAATAAATTTTTCATTTCCATCCCTTTGTCCTTTTTCACTTTCTTTCTGTGTTTGGATCAATCCTTGGATTATCAGTGTTTCTGCAGAAAGGTGGGTTTTTCTTCCATATGTTTATGGCATTTGTTTTAATATTAATATTAATCAGTATAAGCAGCCTTTTTCATGAAAAGTTGCAAAAACTTTGTAACCTGGATGCTGTCCTTGGGTCACTTGTTTACTTCCAGGTGGCCCCTGAACTCAAATCAACAGCCAGGCTGCATCCTCTGGCTTGTCTTTCAGGCATTACCTCACTGTTGACAGTCATTCTTCTACAGGTGGGAAAATTCACATCTGAGTGCATAACTTTTTTATACTGGGGATTTATTTTTGATAGGTAATTTCATTTCCTTTCTGCAGTTTTGAAATGCTGCAGAGATAACTAGCAGCCTGGCCCATTTCAGATTTGGCATGAAGTGCTACAGTATTTCTACGCTGATTCAAGTGGCACAGCCATTCATTTGTCATATAGCCAGTTGGAGAAGTTGTTTATAACTCAGCAAATTCAGTTGGTTTCCATGTTATACTATTTTCCAAAAGATTTCACACCTGATTTTAAATTTTTTTTAATATTCTCTTATTGAAATATCTCATACTTTTTGAAGTGACCTTTGCTTGCAAAGAGGATAGCAATTATTTCTGAGAAACATGTAAACCTCTGGACTGTCTTCATCCTTCCTTTTGGCTTCTATTGCTGACACTCAAACTTTTATTTTTTTTTACCACTTTTCAGAAGTTTTCTATAATATTCAAGAAATGAAAAACTCATACTGCAAACAGTAACTGTTACATTTTTGATGGTTCAGGTTGTAGTTAATAGCTTCCAAATAACTATCAAGAAACTATTTTTTCAGAAGCTCTATCTTACCTGCACATATTAACCTCTGCAATTTCTCCTAAAAATGCTGAAGTGGTTCACTAAAAAATTCCTCCACTTCTAATCAGAAAGCAAAAATAACCCCTTATCTACTTTGTACATTCTAAGATGGTTTTATTTTAACAGGTTTAGCTGTATAAGGTTTGAAAAGTGAAAAGCAATGAGTTTCAGAGCTCTCTCTGTACATTGCATCTTGAAAATTGAAGTAATCACAGATGATTGTCTAAAAATGAATGGAAAGCAGCTATGCAAGATTTTTAAGAAAAGAGCATTTCCTCAGCAACACTTGGTCATTGGATTTAATAGTGACTTACAGTGGCTTTAGCTATTTAGACAAGCACTTTTCCAGGAAAGGTTAGTAATTATTAGTCTCCTATTTCTCTTCTCCTGGAGAGTGCTAGTCTAAGACAAGTCAAGTTACTGTTCTGCTTTCCTGCCATTTTTAGATAGACTTCTGAAGTACTCTTAGGTTACAGAAATGAAGACAAAAAGTACTGCTTGTTCTCTGGGGAAGTATCTTCAGTTGCAGACACCTCAGAGCAGCAGTGCAGGAGCCAACCCTGCCTTCTGCAAGGTATCTGCACTGGGGATAGACCGCAAAATAAGCACCTGCTCCCTACACGAGCACCAGTGCTGACTCCACGTTAGGCTGGGTGTAAGCTGCCATTCTCACTGAAGCCAGTACACACTCTCCACTGCAATTGTCATTGACACAAATGAAACTGCACTCTTGAAGTGATTCTCTGAGCTGTCCCCAGTGCAGCACTGTGCAAAACACGAAGCATAATATTGCTTCTCAAAATAACAGTGATGATAAGGTAACCTTGCTTCTGTTGCTCTGTTTCTTGG